>JAEANM010006725.1:0-18352 GCA_017656035.1 Myanophis thanlyinensis | reverse complement strand
TTTAAAATATATAAATAAATAAATTATACTTTTAATTTTTACTGTGTCTTTTATGCTTTGACTATTGCTGTCCAGTAGGTATAGGCATTGCATAAAATAATAAATATGTTCTGAGAAAATACAATTGCTAAAATAATGACTATTCCAATATTATTTTAAGTCAATATATGTATAAAACTGTATTCCTTTATTCCTTTATAATTTATTATAGACCCATGAATATAAACTGTACTCTTCCAGTAGTCCCAGTAGAATTTTATTTAGCCTATAAAACAGGTGAATAAATATTGAATGAGATTCGTAATAGGAAAGTGGGCTAAATGGAGAGGTAGGATTTTGAATAATGTGGAGATCCATATTCTGCACAATGCTTCTGCACAATTTTCCAACATGCTCACCTGATTTACCCACCTCATCCCCACAACAGAAATGCAGAAAAGTATCTGCTAATAAAAATGTTAGTAAATAATGAAAAAGGTAGTTACATTTATTGAATAAGTGGGTATTAAATGATTTTTAAGGTTACGTTCGTTTAATTTTTTAAAAAAAATTACAATTAAAAACTAATGCAAACTTACAAAAGAAAACAATAAAAAGAAAATATAGAAAGTATAGAAAAAGAAAAGAAAAACGTGGAAGAAATGGTGAACTGAAGATGATTCCCTGTTAAAAGTGGAGCCAATAATCACAGCAGAATGATCATCAGAGCTGGCGAGTAGACCTGCAACAACTTACCACGTACTGGTGGTTCTTACAGCTGGCTAAGCTTTTCATGGGCCAGTGGGCTTTGTGGCCTGTGCTGTGGCTCCCAAAGATTTCCCCCACCCTCTGAGATACTCCTGCATTCCTACCTCAGATTCTGTCTGCTTAATGACCATGAGATTGCTTAACAACGGCAACAAGGACTGTCTAATGTGTGAAATCTAGCTTAATGACCAGTTTGGTTAACAACTGAGATTCTGTCCCAGTTGTGGTCATATGTTGAGGACTATGTATTTGAAGGGACTAAAGATCAAAATTATTAAAAGGAAAGAATATGATTTGGTTTATTTTATCAAGGTTAAAATAGATATGTTAATCTCCATTTTATTTTTATTTATTTATTTTCAGCATTTATATACCGCCCCATCTCCCAAGGGATTCGGGGCGTTGTACAGCCAGATAAAAGACACATATATAACAATTTAAAATCTAATTAAAATTAATTAAATAAAGGCTTATTAAAAATTATGATTAAACAATTAAAATTGACATTTAAGAAACCACAATTAAATGAAATTTAAAATTAAAAGTTTAAAATTTAAAACAATTTAAAATTTAACCCTAAAAATTAAGGTATTAGGCCAGACCAGCTAGCTGGAAGAGGTACGCACGCCGGAAGGCCCGGAGGTCTGTAATGTTCCGAATCTCTATTAACTTTTAATAGAGTTTTGCTGATCAGGGTTGAATGACAAGGTTTTAAGGATCTGTTTATAGATAAGATATGAGAAAAAGAGAGAAGGCAATAAATTACTAAAATATTCTATACCTGTGATGAAGAGGAAAGTTATTTCTACATTTATTTCTTCTTCTTACGTTTCTTTTCATTTAAGCTTTTTAAATTTTATTTATTTGTATAAACCACACTTTTATTTAGGGCACTGGACCTGAAGACAATATAACATAAATTGCAAATCTGTAGTTCAGGTGAACAACATAAGCCATCCAAAGTTGTTTCAGTACAAGATGGGCAGCAAATAAATTTAATAGATAAAATAAATAAAAATAAAATAAATAAGTATTGATCAGATCAAAGGTCTTAAAATGTTCAACCAAGTGAAAATATAATAGCTGAAAGCAGTTGGGCAGATTAAAAAAAATACTACTTAAAAGCAGACCTGGGCATGTTATGTGTCCCTGGAGCACATCCTGCTCTTTGATTGTCCATGTCCAGCCCACGTAGAGTCAATCAGAAATTAAAAATCAAATGTAAATAAGCCTACCGCAGAGTATAGGAGAAGAAGCTGAGTTGGGTCTGGCTTTGCTTAGTTGTTGTACACTCCCTCAATTGGTTGGCAGCCACTAGAGGGTGAGGAGAGAAAATGCTTTTCGGTGCCTACACAACGCTCACCTTTTGCCTAAAGCAGCCTGAGGAAGTGGTGGAATAATTACATGAGGGGACTGGGCTGGGCTACCCCTTAGTCAAAGCAAGGCCTTATAGGTGAGTGAATGGAATGCTGTTGGGAGTTAGCAAATGGGTAGCAGCAGCAGCAGAGGGGTGGTCAGGCCAAATAAAATATCTTTCAATTAGTTTCAATTCTGCCCACATTCACTGTGGTCTCTACCAGAGTGGAAAGAATTAATGCCCCATGACCCTCCCCAGGATGGAAAAAGTTGCCTGGTCCTTCTTTAGGGCTCTAAGATATGACTAGCACCTTGACTTGGGCTCAGTGGAAAGTCAGTCTACTTAATAATGAAATTGGAGTATACACTATAAATTATGTAATATTCTATACATCTATATTTTTGTTTCTTAAAAATATTGTTTAAATTTTTAGGTCATCCAAGTCTCATCCAGGACCCATTGTCCATATTAGTGACAATCCAATGGATGAAGGCAAGGTAATGTTTAAAAATACATTAAACCAAAGCTAAATTTTATTGAAGATTGTGCTTTAGCACTAAAGTATGACAAATGCTTTATTGGATGTCCCAGGAATCACTTTACATATATCAAACATTAGAACAATGTATTTTTTGCAATTATATCCCCAATGGCTATTTGCAAGCCTATCTACTGACTATTCATAATGTACTTTTGACATATTATGCTTAAAACAAATAAATGGAAATTAGAAAATACTGAAACGTTTACTTCAGCATAATTTTGTATTATTGAAAGCAATTACCAAAAAATTTGGTTGCTTTTTAAAATATTACATTATTTTTATTACTTTAATACATCAAAAAAACCAAATATAGCAAAAACACAAGAAAATAAAAACGTTATAATGCATATTTACAGCTCATTTAGCTGCAGACTGTATTGTACATTTAAGGAGATAGCGTGCTTGGTGATGTTTTGTTATCTTAAGTGGTTCTTAAATCTTCCAATAGTTACTCACTTTAGTAGTGAGTAATTCAGCAGTATGTTGTACATTTTGAGTCAGATACAAAATGCAGGTTGCTTTACTTTCTAAAAGGAGAAAAAGAGACTAGCCATTTTAGAAACTGATGGCAGAAAAGTGCAGAGGAATAATTTATTTTTCCAAATCAGTTTCTAGTATTTTTCAGCTCAGCTTCCACCTGAGACAATAAACAATTAAGCATGCCATATAAATCAGTGCAGTACATGGGTTTACTGTCTGTCTATATATGTAGATATCTGTTTATCTCTCTATCTACCTATTTACCTACTAACTTACCATCCTTCCACATGAACTGAAAAGAGAGTTATACAAGTTGTGCTGTTTCAGCTTTTGCCCCCATAGTTTGCAGAAGGAGAAAATATAACCTACCATAGATTACAAAAGAGGCTAAATAATTGTATGGGGGGGAGTAGTATAGTGCTGGCTTTTTTACAGAAATGCTAGGAAGATAATGATTAAGTTTGCATTTTAGAAGTTGACTTGGGAAAAAACTGATCTTGCCACTAAAATTGTGTCATGGGGAGATGGATTAGATCTTAAAAAGAAGATAAAACATACACTCTGACATATTTTCTACAATCATTATTATATAGCGAGTTTCTTAAGTCATATGTTATATTCTTTAAAATAGTCTTCAAAATCTGAAGACAATTTTTGCATCCTCAGTTAAGTTCAAGAAATTCTAAATGAAGAATTGGCATATTTGCTAACATACCACTCACTCCTAAACCTTGAAGCATTTCAAAAAGGTGCCATGATTGATAGCATCAAAAACCACTGAGAGCTCAATAAGAGTTAGGATGTATACATGACTACCATCCCAGACCAATCAGAGGTTATCTAAAAGTACATTCGGTGCTGTCTCAGTGCTATATCCTGCTCTGAAAACCAAGTCCAATCCATTTATTCAGGGCCATCTGTAGTTAACACTCTTTTCAACAGCCTTCCCCAAAAGGAGGCCAGATAAAAATTGTCCTGGGAAGCTTTTTTGAGAAGGGGAGCAACCACTGACTATTTAAGAGCTGGAGACATCACTTCCCTCTTCAAGGAAGCTTTTCACATAATTTGAATCCAATTATACATTGTTACTGGGAGGCCTTAATTAACCGGGAGGGTGGCTGCACTTTACATATTGAGGACTAGTTCACTTTTTTGAAATTGAATTTAACTTCTTACAGGTTCAATTCTTGTTGTAAGAATTAGTTTAGTTATCTAATATTTGACAGATAAAGCAGCTTGAGTCAATAATCTACCAAGGAATGTGTTGAACTCTAAGGTACAGACCAGGCCAGGAAATGGACTCCAGGGTGGCCTAAAACTAACTTGGACTGTTTTAAGAGAATCCTGAGGCATAAATTATTCTTGAGCAAGATTCCTTTGGATGGGTTGCATTGTTTTTCTCCAGACCTGTAATTTGCTTTTTTGGATTAGCAAGTTTGTCATGTACAGTATCATGAAGAGGAAGAATAGGTTGCTTATTTGTAACTATAGTCCTTTATTTAGTTTCCTATGCTTTTTGCAGGTATCTGTCAGAACAGTTTTTAAACTTCTGTAGTTGCTATGGCAGTTTCCAGGATTCAATGAAGGGGAGGGGGCTGGACTCATGCTGCATGTCTGCATTAAGAAAAATAGCACCTGTGAAAGTGTATAATGCATATTTTATTTATTCAAATAATCTGTAAGGTTACCCATCTCCCCAAAGTGACTCTGGGGACATACAAAGGTTAAAGCCACAATAACAATAAGTATTAAATACCAAGGCCACAAATACAGTCAAACTCATACAGAATAATTTAATCACATTTAACTAGTAGAGTTTGCCTAAGCACGTAGCCTAAATACTTGGAAGAGCATCCAGAAGCACGACTATCATAATCTCTGGGACAATGCTGTTCTATAGGACTAGTACCACCACAGAAAAGATATGAGTTTGGGATGCATCAAGATAAGATTGTTTACAATAATGGAAAGGACATGGGAATGATTAGAGAGGTGACCATTCAGAACAGCACAGGTAAACATCTTGTTCTTTCTAAGCTCATCTACAATTTACAAAGTTTCTAGGACAGTGATGGCAAACCTTTTAGAGACCAAGTGCCCAAACTCAGTCGCATCCACCACCGGAGATCCGAACACCAGCTGGCTGGCAGAAGGCGAGGCATCACAACACCGGCAGCTCTGCAAGAGGCGTGGTCTTTTTCTTTCGTGAGCTTCTGTTTCGTCATTTGCAGGAAATTTTTTGTTTCCCTACAAATGACAGCAAGGCACCACGGAGAAACTGAGCTGAGCTGGGGCGACAGTGCGCATGCCCACAGAGAGGGCTGTGAGTGCCACCTCTGGCACACGTGCTATAGGTTCGTCTTCACTGTTCTAGGATATAATGAGCATATTCATTCAGGTAGTCCTTGACTTACAGTTGAGCTCAAAATTTATATTGCAACCTGAGAAATTTATTAAGTGGGTTTTCCCCATTTTACAGCTTTTCTTGCCATATTTGTTAACTGAGTCACTGCATTTTTAAATTAGTAACCCGGTTGTTAAGTGAATCTGGTTTCTTCATTGACTTTGCTTCAGAAGGTTGCAAAAGATGATCACATTACCCCATTGGACATTGCAACCATCATAAATGTGAATCAGTTGTCAAGCATTTGAATGTAAATCACATAACCATGGGATGCTGCAATGGTCATAAGTGTGAAAAATGGTTCTAAGTCATTTTTTTAATGCTGTTGTAACTTTGAATGGTGACTAAGTGAATTGTTGTAAGTTGAAGACTACCTGTATAGAATATTTATATGAATCAGAATATCCAGTTATTGGATGTCCCAAACAAATGATATCTCAGTTATTATTTGTCTACAATATTTATTGAAATATTAATTTAGCTAACATGCACATGTACTTATAGTAGCAAACTATGATAATTTGGTAAAGTTGCACTGTTTATTATATACTAGAGTGACATTAATATAACTTGTAATTTATTACAGCTGTTGATTGGTTTTGAATCAGGAACAGTGGCATTATGGGATCTCAAATCCAAGAAGGCAGAATACAGATACACACATGATGAGGTAAAAAAATTATAAGTCTGGCATGTTTTGAGTGATATTGTAATTTTGTTGATTGCATTGGAGTTTTGCAGAAGAATTATTATTTAGTAAATGTTTACTCATCATATTTATGAAAAAATATATCTAGATACAGTCTTCTCAATAAAGCAGGAAAATATTCAATTTACTGATCGACATAGGTATTTAAAGGTTACTAAAATGGCTTTAAGTATTGTACTAAAATTATATGTTCTATATAGAGGACAGAGTAGATTATATGTTTTAACCACCCCTGTATACTTGGATTATGATGTGATTGGAATACCTCATATGGCTCCAACCCATAATTTGGGCTTGCCCTCCAAATGAGAGGGTCAAAACTATCAGACCTATTTTTTCCTGGTATATAGGATTTTGTGGAGAGCATTAATAAGGAAAATGAGAATCTTGAAATCTCCCTCACAGGGAACACCAATGTGTTAAATATATCAGGTTTGTAGGATCTCTGCCTTGGTTATAAATTTAGCTGTTCTGAATACAATGTGCACATTTGAGCCCAAGAGGAAATATGATTGTGGTTTGGATTGCAGTGGGCTGTTCTTTTTGATAAGGATGATAAGTATTTAAGCCTGATGGGGCATATAATTGAGAGTTGAACAATATATGAGAAATATTTTGAGTAGCTGGGACACTGTAGATACAGGTTCTCTCATAATATGACAAGTGGTGGACGTGCTCATATTTGGCCATGAAGTTTATAAGTTAAGTAGAGCAAATGAAAGCTGTGGATGTTATATTTGCCTTGATCTCAGTTAAGCATTTGACCAAGAGATTCATAAGAGCCTTGTGGATAAGATAGAAAAATGTGGACTAGATGGTAATATAATTTGGGATATTTACAGCTGATTGAACAACTAATCCAAAGTATCATCATGAATGGTTTTGATCAATATGAGGGGAATGTTGTGTGTAATCCTTGAAATGTTCATTCATTTCAATGCTATTCAGCATCCTTAAAGTACCTGGCTTGTGGTAGTGTGTAAGAATTGAGAAATATTGGTGTAGCACTAGCTACACCCAGTTCTCATTTAGTGACCAAGTTCTGTTAAGCAAAATGGTCACTAAGTGAACACATGACAGAGAGAGAGAGAGATGTTACAAAAATTACTGATTGTTGCATCTTTATCTCATTGATAAAGTTCTCTTGTTCAGCTAGTAACTCACACTGTTACTTTCCCTCCGGCATGCATTGTCAGATGCATGAAATGTAGTGCTAATTGCATGCATTGATCACAAAACGATTTTTTTATTACTGTGATATTTGCTAATGGTCACTAACTGAAGAATGGGGGTACATGTAAGTAATCTGTGTGATGTTGCAACTAATAAAGGCAAATTACATCCAGCTCAAGAGTCAGTAATTATTTGTGTACTCTATTGATTAAACCACATTTGGAGTACAGTAGTACCTTGTTCCTCATCTGTAATTCGTTCCAGAAGATGTATCAAATACTAAAACTTGGGTACTGAGAAAACCACATGACTTACCACATGACCTGCTATTTTGGCCAGAAGAAATAGCGAGGCACAAGGCAGCCAACATCAGCAGGTTCTTTTTTGCATGTCAGCTACTGGGAGAAAGATGAGCATTGGGACAAGATTTCTGCTTCAAAAAACACATTGAATACCGAATTTGACGAGTTTTCATGCATTGAGTGTCGAGATATGACTACACTTTATTACATTTTATTACATTTTAAAAGGATAGAGACCTTCCACTGAGTTCACAGGATATGTACCAGAATTGTGAGGTCTCTGGAAATCAGGCTTTATGAAGAATGATAATTTGTTTAGCTTACAAATAGAAAATTAAGAGGAAATATGAAAGCAGAGAAATATCCAAAGTCTATCACATTGCAGAAGGGTGTATTGGTCTCTATTGAAATTGAAAGGACAAGATTAATGTGTAATAATTAAATGAGTTTGAGGCTAAATATCAGTAAAATGTTCTTAATGACAAGCACCATTAAACAGTTTTCCTAAAACATTATCCAACTACCTTTCATTTGATGTTTTCAAACTGGCTGGATGGCCCTATTTAGAAATGGTTTAGTGAATTCTTGTGCTGTTAATCAATAGCAATTTAATTTCTCTGTGGTTTCCCATCTGTATAATAGTTTTCCAGTTTTAAACATTTAATTTTCTACTATAGGTAAATAGGTGTTCACATGACCTACTTCAAATAAGCTGTAAATATTTTTCAGCTGTGGCATATTCCAGAATGTAGAATTTCACAACTAACTTTATAGAATATATGTCCCTAAAGCAAAAACCATTCATATTCTCATATAAGTGTCTATAGGATTGTTGCCTAAAACATTTTGAGCATCATTTATGCTCAGATGATATCATGGATTAGATATAGATATTAACAAAGTTTTAACCTTTTACGAAAAGGAATTATATGGAATATAATATAGTTCTTTTAACTTGTGATTGATTGTATGTGGGAGTTTGTGTGCTTGTATGTGTTATATCTATAACTTAAAAATCTGATTAGATCCAAATTTGGCATTCTGCATATGGGAATCATTTCTTTGATTGATGGATTCTACAAAACTTTATTTTGTTGTATTAGCTATTAGTAATATTTCATTTTGACTGTTGTATTTTGCTACCTCATTAGCTTATTTCTAACTTTGGAGTGAATTTTGTATGCATATAATTAGATTGTCTAGCTCTTTTTCGTTTTAATGTTTTGTTTCAGGTAAGTTAAATTAGGTAGGCGGACATTTGCTGGACACAGTATTGTGATAGCAGAAATTCTATTCTATAATTCATTATGCAACATGTATAACAGATATATTGTGGGTAATAAAGAATAGGGAGGTCATAAAAGTTTTAAAAAATATATTGGTTTGATAATCTTATAAAATAACATCTTTTTCAATGATATTCAAGTCTGCTTTCAGAACTATAACTCATTACATATAAGATTTTCTGGCCCTTGCTCTGTTATACCAGAAAGGTTCTTTGAAGGGCACTTAAATTTATATCTCTTTTAGATACTGTAGTTTGGTTGTAGGTGAAGGTTTTTCCTATCATCAGAAACATACAAAATGTTTATGAGGTAAATGTGAGAAAGGAAGGGAGGCACACCACATTTATGATTCTTTATAAAATAAAAGTTGTCATTTTTATAATTAACTGCATATGTTAATTATGTGCCTAAGAAAAAATAATGACTTTTTTCTTAGGTACATGCAAGGTTAGTATATGTTTAACATATTTAGGTTGAGTTTTAAGATATAAACTCTTACCGGTGTTCATCATAGGATAAAATTTTACCAGTAATTAATAATATGTCATAAAAGGTGGGAATCATAAGGAAATAGAAAACAGTCTTGAGAGTTTTCTTGAAGGCTATAGGGATGGGACTTGGTCAATTTCAATTAATAAAGAACTCCAGAGGTCCTGTAGGTATGGAGAAAAAAAAGAGAATCCTCTCCCATAGAGCAAGGACCCTGATTTGTTTCAAATGAGAAAGTATAAACCAAGAATGTAAAATCATGGCCTGCGGGGCAGATGTGTCACACACTGGCCATATCCACCCCATTTTAGCAAAGGGGGGAAAAGTCACAATATGTCATGCGACGAGTTTGACACCCCTGATATAAATAGTTTGGTAAGAGTTAGGTAATTTTTTAGATAACTTGGCAGTTACCTAAATCTTTTAATTTAATCATTTAATCTTTTAAAAGTTAAAACCAACTTTTTAAATTGGGTTCCAACTAAACTGGCAATTAGATGAGAGGTCACGATTTAGTGTCCCACAAATTAATCATTTAATTCAACAATAAGCATAGATTACAGTTTAAAAAAAGATTTCTGGCTGTTGCCATCTCCCCCATCCCTATAAGAAAAAAATGATTTTTATATATATATATATATAGTATGTAAACATATCCGTGGAATTTTATTGTAATCTTTTATATTAAAAGAAGACTCTTTATTCTTAACATTTCCATAAGAACAATTATACTCCCATTTGGATCCATATTAAATTCCACCTAAGTATTAAAATGGTAAATTGTTCTCATCTTGTTTAATCAGCATGATATTTAAACAGAAATTCCAATTTCTGGTGTGTCACAGTAGATGCTGCCTTGGTAACCATGATTAGTCCAAAGCAAGGAGCATATTGGCTATTTTAAGGGAGTATTCTGTAAAAGAGAGAAAATATTTTCCTTTTTTAGGACATCATATGGCGGGTCTTCAGTCCATTCAGGAGGCAGAAGCCTATTTGTGATGTGTGATGTCACTAATGTGGCCCTCTGCTGTACCCCAAGACTGGCTACCCTACATCTAAAGGTTAGTGAGTGTAATTAGGTTAGGTATTTATAGCTTTATTAGAAAGGACATACCCACACATATTTAATTTCCTTAGAAGTTTTATCAAGTCCTATGATTGAAGAACCTTAAAAATTGTCTAGTCTATGCACTGTAAGTTGGAAGTGCTTACATTTAAGCTTGCATTTTACCTATCAACATAGAATATTCTGAAGAGATCCAAAGATTGCTTGTAGCATTCCTTATTCAACTAGTGAGACATTAAATCTTACACTCCTATTACAATAATAGTTCAAATTAGAACAGGGTAATTTGTCTTCATTTAAAATACCAGCTTTTACTAGGTAATAGAACTACAAAAGATACCATAGAAAAATAAATTACTATTTTACTCCCAAAATGACTGAATTTTACTAATTTTTATTTTAAAAGTGACACAGAGAGAAGCAAAATATATGCTTTCAATATTCCAATCATTCCTATTTTCAAGTGTAATGCTTTTAAAAACAATCTTTCTGATTACTGTAGTGACCAAACAAAGATCTGCTTGCTTGTCAGAATAAACCAATAGCATCTACAATTTAAAAAAAAAAGGAATTATAGATTTTATAAGCAGTTGCTTTCCATATTTTTATGGTTTATTACTGCCCTGTCCTTATTTCTCTGAAGAGATTTGTTCTCCAGGATTCTATTGGCTGTATTAGATCATTGCATTCTTTGAGACTGACTTTTTAATACTTATTTTCAGATTACAGTACTGTTTATTTGTTTGAGGACTCAAAAAATTGTTTCAAACTATTTTGCATATTCTTGTTTTGATTCTACATATGTAATCCTTTCCTTTCATAAATGAAGTTTGGAGAAGAAGAGTAGAATCTGCTTTGTCATGCTGTAGCAAAATTGCCTCTTTCTCAAACTCAATCATACCTCTAAAGTAAATAAGAATTTCTTATTGCAAAGAATTTTGGACAAATGAAATGCTATGCATTTTGTACATAATGTTCTCAGTTCTCAGTTCTTTTTCTTTTTAAAATTGCCACATTGTAGTTAGTATATGTTGGGTGACTTGTTTTCTTCTACCTCTTGTGCCATGCACTATCTAATGAAGTCTGTACTATACAGTAAAGAAGAGAATAGCATGCCCCCTAATGTAAGCATTTTAATTAGATGCATGCTAGATTGCAGAAATAAATATCAGCAACAGTTTGCAACTATGTAGTAAACAGCAATTAGTGATGGCCTGTTATAAATACAATCTAGTGCTAGTAATCTGTAGCACAAAATAAATTTGCATGTCAAAAGACAGATTTTTAAAGAAATTCTCCAGAAGAATGCAGAAGAATGCAAAATAAAATAAAATATTTTGTTTAAAAGGTTGCTTCTCTTTGCTCTTTTGTAAAATACATTCCTAATAATGCAAAGGCAAAAGAGATTATTTTTTACTATTGTTGAGTGCTGGTGAATTACTTTTATTTCTCTCCCCTCCCCCCCAATTAGTGTTGTGATACGTTTATCTTTTTAGTGTCTCTTTTGTCATGCAGTGCATACTCAGCATATGGAGATTAGCGTTAAAGTTTTCTTTTGAGACCAGAAGTAATAGAGGGAAGGTATGTTAGTTAATTTTAGTTTGACTCTATTAATTATATAAATGAAAATAAAAATGTAATAATTTATAAATAACATAGAAATTTATGCTATCTTAAATGAGAGGTGAAAGAGTTAAAGAATCAAACAAAACGTTTAACTAATATAAGATTGCCCTTCTAATTGGATGATGGTGGTATTTATAATATGCAGAGTATTATATAGTAGTGTACAATATAGGCATTTTGAGTAAATGAATGTTGTCCCAGAATGCTCAGGTCCTTTTACCTGATGTGCAGGCCCAATAAGTTTGGGGAGGGGAATGTCTTAGTTGCAAATAAAAACTTATCTGGATACAAGTTCTAAATGGGCACACCCCAGGTTGGAGTAGACTCTTTTATACAATTTTGAAAAGCATACATTGGCATGGGCCAATTATAGAAACATACAGCCTTATAAACTAATAATTAAGAATAACATCATACATACATCTTTAGTAGTCATATCATAGCTGCTCAACTAAAGGTTACAAGGTTGTCTTATTAACACTCCCTTTTACTAAAAACATTTCAAAGCAACTTGGTACCAGGGTCTTGTCATCACCTTTAATTGATACTGTTGCTTTTTTATGTGCTAAATAATAATACAGTATGTGAGTAGCAGATATTTTATCAATACACAAATAAAATTGGACAAGGTTAAATGAACTAGGCTCTCTTAACACAAACATATTTTGTCCTAAGATGTATAATTGATATATTTTCTCCTTGCAATTTAGAGATTTATATAAGAGAGTTGTGTATACAGTTATTTGAAAAAGAAAGTACACCCTCTCTTTGAGTTCTATGGTCTTGGGTATTAGGGCATATAAAAATCATCTTAGCAATTCTTAAAGGTAAGTAAATACAACCTTGGATGAATAATAACACATGACATATTACCATATCATCATTTAATTTACAAAAAGAAAGCCAAAATGGAGAAGCCATGTGTGAAAAACTAAGTACGCCTTAATGATTCAATAGTTTGTAGAACCAACTTGAAGTAATCATTTTGCGTATGACTATCAGTCTCTCACATTGTTGTCAAGGAATTTTGACCCACTCTTCTTTACAACATAGCTTCAGTTCATTGAAGTTTATGGGCATTTATTTTATGCACAGCTTTCTTGAGGTCCTAACATGGCATTTCAATCAGGTTGAGATCTGGAACACCACAGTTCTTTTCTTTTTCAACCATTCTGTTGTAGATTTGCTGGTGTGTTTGTGATCGTTGTCCTGTTGCATTGTATCAGCCAATCTTTTGGAGTCAGATAGATGGCATCACATTTGACGTTAGTATACTAGAGAAGTTCATGGTCAACTCAATCACTGCAAGTTATCTAGGTCCTATGGCTACAAAATAAGCCCAAATCATCCCCCCTCCACCATCCTGCTTGACAGTTGGGTATGATATGTTTGTGCATGTTCTTTTTAGAGAGAAGAGGTTTTTTTCTTGGCAACCCTTCCAAACAAACCATACTTGTTCAGTCTTTTTTTAATTGTACTGTCGTTGTGCTATCCCACTCACTCACATGCACACATAACAGTGGATTAGTGGGTTTATTAATATTCCCCAGCAATTATCTTCACTAAACATCCAGAACTGTCACAGTTAAGTCCAGCCAAAAGCAGGCCAATGCTAGTCCACAGACAATGACAAGTAATTGAACAAGGTTGTTGAAAATTTCCTAACCAAGATAAATCCACTAGGCAAAGTTAATTCCACAGTACAAGACAGTGCATGAGGCAAGAAAAAAGTCCAAAGTTACAGGGCATGACCCAAAACATGGGGTCAATCCAAGGCAAGGCTGGAATTAAAGCAATCAGGAAACATTGAGACAGAGCTAGGAAATGTATACATTGAAAGAAAGACAGAGCTAGGAAATGTATACATTGTTTCCAGCATCTCCAACTGTCTGCAGTGCTAAATAGCCAATTTCTGGTACAGCCCATCAAGACGACGAGGCTGCCTCTACATGGGTGAGCAGGCTGACCTTTGCTGTTCCTGCCTTTTCTCTGCCCAGTGTGTTCTCGTATCAGGTACAGAAAGCAGTTCCTTCTCCTCATTACTAACTGGCTGCAGTTATGTGTTTTCTCCACCTGAAGCCTCAGGGCTGTCCTGCTCCAGGTGTGCTTCAGCCAAATCAAATCTCAGCCGCCTGCTCAGAGCCATTGACCCACTCTCCCTCCTAAAGTGCCTGGGAGTGGTTCATCCTCTAAACTGACATCTGGAGAAGCATCTGGAGGAGTCATCATCGTCATGAACATTAACATTTAACATGCTAACTAAGGCCTTTAGAATCTAAGACAGGGGTGGGCAAACTTTTTGACTTGCGGGCCACATTGACGGGCTCCCCCTCCCGCAGCCCCCCTCCCCCACGTGTCTTTGCAAGCGTTGGATGCCGAATGCAGCAGCCATGAAGAAAAAGGTAAGAGGGCCGGGGCGGCTCTGCAGCAGCAACGCTGGCTCAGGCGGCGGGAGAAGAGCCAGCATTGCCACTGCGGAGCTGCCCCCGCCCGCCCCGCCGCCCTCTTACCTTCTTCATGGCTGCTACGTTTGGCATCCCACGCCTGCAAAGACACGCGGGTGTTAGCAGCCGGTCCCACTTCTCTGGCGGCGCTAGGGATACGCTGCCAAGGGAGGCATCAGTGAAGGTGAACTCCCCAGTCTGTGCCAGAACTAGTTTGGCGGGCTGGATTAAAAAGTCCAACGGGCTGGGTGTGTCTCGCGGGCCATAATTTGCCCGTGTCTGATCTAAGATGTAAGTCTTGGATTTTTTGCCATTTCTCTGAGCATTGCATGGTCTGACCTTGGGGTTAATTTGCTCCTAGGAAGAGTGGCAAGTGTTTTGAATACTTTCCAGTTGTGTATAATCTTCCTCACTGTAGAATGATGGACTTTAAATTGTTTAGAAATAACCTTATAAACCTTTCCAGGTTAATGGGCAGCAACAATTGCTTCTTCAAGACCATCATCTCTTTGGATTGTGTTAACACACATCTCAGTGCTGGACACCAGCAAACGCCTAAAACTTAGGTTTTTATAGAGATAGTCACAGTTGCTGATAATCAGTTAATGAAGGGCAGTTGATAGCAGCACCTGGCTGCTTCTTGACCTCTCCATACCTATGGAAGCAGTAAGTGTATACTTAGTTTTTCACACATGACATCTCCATTTTGACTTTTCTTTTTGTAAAACAAATGATGACATCGTATAATATGTCATGTAGTATTGATCATCTGACGTATTTACCTACTTGTAAGAACTGCTAAGAACCAGATGATTTTTAGTATGTTCTGATGCTGGTACATAAAACCATAGAACTCAAAGAGCATGTACTTTTTCACATGACTATATCATAGTAGTGTATCATAGTTTGGAGTTTGGACTGTATCATGGTTTGGAGGTTATATAGTTATGAAATTTGAATATGCTAGTAGGTTACAAAATTTGGGATTTCTTAAGTGAGAATTCTTTAGGGATAGGATTTCCTGAGAAGACAGACTGCTTATTACCAGTGTTCCATGGTCAAATGTAGTGTTTCAGGAATATTGGATCTATTAAAGCATCTCTCAGCTGAATTAGTTGCATATAAAAATATTCTAAAAATTATTGTACTGTGTAAAGCAGGGCTGTCAAACTTGTGTCATCACGACTTCATCACATGACATATTGTGACTTTTTCCTCCTTTGCTAAACTGGGCATGGGCATGGCCAGCAGGTGACACATCCCGCCTATGGGCTGCGAGTTTGACATAGTTACAGATTTTTGAAGAAGACTGAAAACTTTGTGATGCTTCTTTCCTGATTTTTAACAATGTTAGTGTTTTAGTTCTCAAACTGCATCTTGTTCCACATACGGTATTTTAAGAATTCTGTTGCATTAGTTGATTCTAGCTGCTAATAAAAATTGTTACCATTTTGTCTTGTTAAACATTGGTAATGCTCCAAATCTTCAGTTTAAGACTAGTGTAAATATGTTACATATTTTATATATTATGGTTTAATTAATGCAATCATTTTAATATGTTTAGAAAGTAGATTTGTTCAGAACTTTTTTAAAATAACATTCAAATGTTATTCAGTTGCAGATTTTCTTTTCTACAATGATTCTCCCTGTAGTATATATCAGGTTGCTTTTTGCTATATAAAATCAGCCTATTTTCCAATTACCCATAAAGGTTGATGAACTGTGTGTGTGTTTAACATGCTACGACTTTTTCTAATTAAGTTTTATATGAGTTTTATGAACTAAGTGCTTCATAGCTAATAACATAATGCAGTTATAATTGAGACATCAAATTCTTAAATTCATGAAAGATTTTAAAAGTTGGTATTCAGGATGGAAGTATAATGATCTTAACAACTAACTAAAAACTTCTTTCAGAAGCTAAGTGGGTGGGCAGGGCAAATATATTACTGCAAAATAAAAATATACCAGGCCATCAGAATTTTCTGATAATCCACAAGTGTAAAACTGAGGTAATATTTAACTGTAAGCAATATGCTGCAGTCTATGAGACTGTGATAAATAACCATTTGTATATGAATGTAGATTTACTTTTCTAATTTTCACTAGTGTAAAATATTTGCATTAGAACAGTTTAAATGATTAACTAAAATGATATTAAATGATATAACTGATATAGCTATATAAATAATACTTGTGTCCTTTAAATGTGGAGACTTTTCCTTTCAAATTAATTTTGTACTAAAGTATAGTTTTATGCCAAATTGAACTACATTGAGATATTTAAGCATATTGTATACATATGAATATTATGTTCAATTTATTGTTAGTTTCCTCCATGCTTGATTTTAGATATAATCAAAAAGTCATATTAGTCTGTAGTGAGAAAAATCTGGCAGCACTTTTTCTGATTAACAGATTTTGTTAAAATATGTAAGCTTTTGTGAGCTCAATTTACGTATCAGATCCATCGGATATGTGAGCTGCAGCCACAGTAGCTTGTGCCTCTTAATAGGTTTGTCAGAAAAAAATGTTACTATAATCCTGTGACTCCATGCTGTTTTAGTAATTGAATTTAATTAATTTTATATTTCTTAATATTTTAAATTATTATTGTTTTGCTCAGGCAATTCATTCTGTAGCTTGGCATCATGAAGGAAAGCAATTTATTTGTAGCCATTCAGATGGTACTTTGACTATATGGAATGTAAGGAACCCTACTAAGCCATTGCAGACAATCACTCCCCATGGTAAGTTCACAGTGTATGTGTTTTGTATTTAATATGTGGTACATTATACTTTAGGTTGCACTTCTATACATATCTGGAAGTAAATCCTATTGAATTTGCTTCCAGACTGTGCCGACAATGAATAAATGTGCCTAGATTGTTACAGAATATTTGTATATTCTTATATGTACAAAAATATTTTTCAGTGTCTTATTATCAGGTACATAGATTACAGTAAGTAATAATAGCAATTAGCATTTGCATATGGCCAATCTTGCTTTATATTTTTTTTACTGTTAAACCTAATTTGACTTTTTAAAAATTAAAGCAAATACGATTCAGAATTAGGTTGTAGGTCATTATATAATATAAGAATATTACAATATTTCATTGTGTTTAAATACTAATACTGATTTTAATTTGATCCTGATACATAAAACCTTTATTTAAATATAGTGTTAGTGTGACAAAAAAAGATTATTTATCCTTTTGCTATTTTCCAGATAACAGGTTATATTAAATTCTATTCAATTGAGTAAGTGTCGGCTACTGAAGGTTGTTTTAAATAAATGCTCATTCCTTATAAAATACATGGGTATGACTCCACTTCTAAACAGCTATTACAAAACTGGACTAAACAGGTTTTCCTGTTCCTTCTTTTCATTGCATACTCTATTTAGCAAAGATGGGAAGTACAGGTAGTCCTCAAGTTATAACAGTTCACTTAGTGATGGTTCAAAGTTACAATACCATCCCAAGAAGTACTTATGACCCAGTCCTGAAGTTATAAATGTTGCAACATCATGGCAGTTTGTTTGTTTTAGGAACACCTAGCTACCACCTCCCATCTAATTTCAATTTCCCATCCACTCTAACAATCAGGAGTTATTTATTTATTTATTTATTAAATTTATATACTGCACCCTCTCCCGAGGGACTCGGGGCGGTTCACAGCAAGTAAAACACACAGAGACAACAATTAAAAACCAATATAAA
>JAEANM010006724.1:0-18352 GCA_017656035.1 Myanophis thanlyinensis | reverse complement strand
GATAGATAGAACATTTTTTTCCTGCCCATCTGACCTTACTTTTTAAATAATTGTTTAATTAGAGAAAATGGGGAGCTGACGCATCCCAGGGCAAAAGTGCCGGCCTTTATGTTTATAACAATAATGTCCTCAAATAAGCAGCCTGCCCAATGTTTCTTGAGGTAAATACTGGGTAGGAGCTTTATTTGGAAGTGTGGCTTCCTGCCAAGAAGAGATGCAAAAATTTTGATAAAAATTTCTAATCTAAATCAAATAAATAGAGAGGGGATTAAACAGAATGAAACAATCTAGAAGTAGATTCATTCTTAGTTAAAAAGTTTAGTTAGTGGTCAACAACTCCAGTTTATCAGACATAAAGTTTCTGTCAATTTTTGGTATAATGTTTCTGCCGCATGAATGTATAGTATTGAGATATATGTACAAGTTTCTATTTAAAAAAAATTCCCATTGAAAACAAGACTCACTACAAACAAACTTTAAACCGTTATTCCGGAGGACAGAGAATTCCTCCTCTTTTCCCTGTCTTGAATTACCTAGCATGGTTTGCCAACAATTTAGCTTCCTTTCCATTTTTTAAAGCTGGATTTAACTGTGTTTTCCATCTCAGAAATTTTGGGACAAAATGAAATTCTAGAATCTCTCCCCCCCCCCTCTCTTTTTTTAAGAATTCCTAATTTCTGAAATTAGTTTGGTAGTGCTGTAGTTTTCATTCATTATGGTTTGCCTGCTTTACCCTCAGGATGATGCAGTTTTTGTGAAATAAAATTAGAAATTGTTAATGAAAATTATCAGTTGTTAGATCTACTCCACTTTTTGTATCCACATTATCAAAACAGATATGCAATGAAGTATTATAGAAAGAAAAAGTTAAATAAGAGAATCTTAGCCTGTCTGGAAAAAGTCAGTGAAATATTGTAATTAAAAATGGAATAAGAAAAAAAAGGTGTATCAAGTTATAATTAATATTCAAGCATTTTTCTCTTTCTTCTGAGAACGTTTGTTTGGTCTGCCGTTGTTGTCCTGTCCTTAATTAACCAATTGGAACTGCTTCGTTGCATGTCATATTAACCCTCCATATGTTCATTTTCTTCTGGTTTAAAAGCATAATCCTTTAGATTATAATCCAGAAGCCTTGAAGAAGTCTGCTGTTCAGAAAGTCTTAAAGGTAAAAGTGATACAATTTTCCATTTAAAATCACACAATTAATAAAGACTCTAGGCTGCCAGTCTGGTCTAGTAGTGAAGACACCAAACTCAAACAAGAGCTGGTATATTAGAAATGAAAACCATCTGGGTGACTTTGGGCCAATCATTCAGTCTTAGCTCAACTCATCTCATCTCACAGTGTTATTATGAGAGAAATAGGTGGAGGAAAAAGGGTTAGATACATTCACCACCTTGAATTGTTTATAAAAATTATAAAGGCAGTCTTTAAAAAATAGAAAAGTATTTTGAATTCCAGGAGATATAAGCTTAGTGTCACAAAGTTAGTTAGATCAGGACACAATAACTTTATCTGTGAGTAGAAGGCACATACCATCAGTGGTTGCATTATATAAATTATAGAAATAAATAATCTTTAGTTTTAATAAGCAATTGTTTTTTAAAAGTTGGCATTAGAGAGCCAGCTATATTATTACTATTAAACAAATTACTTAATTCTTCTAAAATAGTACTGAATGTCCAATATATTTTGAAAAGCATGCTTTTATTAAACCTGTTGATGCCTTTCTTTTAATCCCGAGAATTTCCAAGTTCCTTGATCCCTTTTTAATACATTTGCTGAACTTGGAATGTAACCGCATATTGGCAATCAAAACCTTCATAACAAAACTAATATAAGAGCCACTAAGTCATCATGAAACACAACCCCTTTGTAGGCTTATTAATTCCATCCCTTTTGTTTCAGGATCACCACTGTAGATACGAGCATGGAATTAGTAAAACAAATTGCCAGTGGAAAACTAAATTTAGTCCAGCCACTAATGTGGAAAGTAGGAGCAGTACTTTTCTGAAGATGCTGACAACACAGAATAGCTAGTTTATAAATTGTGCAGATGCACAGCTCAGTGTTGCTGGTTGAACTGAAAGGCTAGCTGTAAGCAGATTATAGACAGTACTCTGTTTCTCCTAACCTGTAGAAAATTTAATTGGTAGCACATATAAAAAAGGAATGTTCCTCCGTGTTTCCTGAGGCAAGAATTGAATCTTACTTCTGTTACTGTTAGAAACAAATTCTGCTTATATTAAATGGGTAGTGCATTATTTTCTGAGAGACCTTTTGCCTGTCCATCAGTTTTGCCATTCAGTATTAAATAAATTGTCTGAGTTTTACATAAGCATTTGGAAAACCAGAAATTGATAAAATTAAGAAAAACGTAAAGAAGAAGAAATAAGTATCTGAACAGGTCAATATCTGAACAAGCTAAACATTCAATAGACAATATATTTTATCAAATAAAGGCATGATTGAGACTTCTTGCACACACACGCAAGAATTTTGAATATATGTATATTCAAAAATATGTAATATAAGAGAAGATGATATTAGTGAAGATCCCTAACATCCTACTGGCTCATAGTTTGCCTTTGAAGATAATTTTCAGAAATGGAACTAATCTGGGGGGGAAATCTGAATGAATTTTCTGTCAATTTAAAAATTTTCTCAGTGAGAAATAATTAAAAGTAGATTGCTGGGTAAATTAAACTAAATATGAGTTACCCTTTAAAAATTCTAAACAATATGTGTTCAGTTGAGAATACCCATGTCTTTAGTCTGCTATTTTTGTCTTAATGTTTTAACTTCTCTTTTAATCATGCTACTTTTTTGGAGTTCCAGTTTATAAATTAATTATTAATAATCTAATTAATGTATTAACAGCATTGATAGATGCTTCAGATTAACTTCTGTAATTCCTTCTTAACAAAAGGTATTTAACTGAGAAATTTGTAGGGAGTCTATTAATAGACATTCATAATCTTGAGTTCATTAAAATTACTTTTGTAGTTCTAGTAAGAAAACGGAGTAAATTTATAACAGAAGCCATAGCATATCATCTCTTTTGTTACCCTCCAAATGTTTTATGATTCTGACATTCTGCTTAATCATTCCATATATATAAGATTAGCTTTCTAAGCTTGCATTTTCTCCATATCCCCCTTTTGCTTCCTGACTGCAACATTCATTCATTTATTCTGATGTTGCTTCATTAATTTTTGGGGGATAAAATGCTTATTTAAGGATGAAAAGTTGAGAACCTTAAACCAATTCATTCAAAAACATAATACTTGTAAAAGGGTTGGAAACCTCAGTGATTTCTGTGTGCAAATCATTCAAGGTAAGTTATGTGATTCCTATATCTCATATATGTTTGTGACACAGAATATGGATGGAAAGAATATAAGAGTAATTTGTTGTTTTCTACACTTTCAGTCAGGGAAGAAAATGAACAGTAATCCGAATCCCCTTGTCTTAATGACAGTTGGACATAAAACACAAGAAAGCAAGGTAAGTCTTAACCATTTTTGTCCTTTTTTGTAAAGCAATTTGGTTCACACCATCCTAATTTTTCCAGGTTTTGTATCTACAGGATCACATCGATCTGTGTAATGTTTTCTTTCAAAGCTAATGGAACCCCTACCCCGATTCCCAAGCAATTTGTAGGCACTTGAATCTGAATTAGAATTGGGTGCCATGGTTTTTCTCAAAAGGACTTACTTACTGCTGTGAACTTCTTTGGATAAGAAGTACTGTACTTGTAAGTTGCTTTAAGAGGGCAATATCCTTCACGTTACTCTCTCTACTCCCAACTCATATTTCTGATCTGGACTGGGAGTGCAGGTGAAATAAAAGGTTAAAGCTACTCTGTCGCCCATTCCAGAAATCTAATCTGAAAAAAAAAATCCTGATATCTGTAATTTGCATTGAGGGACAAAGCCTATTGAAGAGTTTGAGATACTTTCTTTGATGTTTGTATGTATTTATATGCATGTGTACGTTGAATATCCAGTTCTGTGATTTCCATTGTTGTCCAGTGCCTTTAGTACAGAGGTGTCAAACTCGATTTCACTGAGGACCACATCAGGGTTGTGTTTGACCTTGGGGGGCTGCAGTGGGCGTGGCCAGGGTAGGCATGGTCAGCTCAACGTCACTCCTATTGGGGGCGCCTGTGGCAGCCCCAGCATTCTGCCAGTGAAAAATAGGCTCCCAAGCTCCGTTTTCACTAGCAGAGGGTTGCAGGAGGCTGTGGCAGCTGAAAACGGAGCTTGGGAGCTTGTTTTTGGTGGTAGAAGCACTGCAGGCCAGTCCTTCGCTGTTTCCAGGATGGCCCCATGGGCCAAATCTAAGTACTCCATGGGCTGAATCCGATCCCCGGGCCTTGGGTTTGACACCCCAGCCTTAGTATATTACCCAAGAACATGCAGTCCTTTCAGCAAAGGGAGTGGAATGGCTGTGTGTCTGTATAAAAGTAGACTTTGTTTTTTGCCTTATATGTTAATAAAGATTCCTGCCTTTGAATAGATCCGCTATAAGACCAATGAACCCGTTTGGGAAGAGCATTTCACTTTTTTTGTTCATAATCCTCGACGACAAGAGCTAGAAGTTGAGGTAGGTCATTCTAGTTATTTGCTTAATCTGAGGTATCTATTGAGAGTAGAATGCCAGAATGGCTGCAGCACTGGGAGTATTGCAGCAAAAAATGTTGTACTCGTGACATTCGCAGATATTTTGCTGAATAGATACAGGATCCAATCTTGGGAATAGTCGTAGTTCTATCTATGCTGAATCATTTGCTTAACAAGTTTGAGGCAGGTGATTAGAATTTTTAAAAATTATTTTGGTAATATATCTGTAATGCAGCGTAAAGCTTACTTTATACTAAATATAGCATAAATGTCATATCAAATTTGGCTTCCTCTAGTGCTGGATTTGAGTGTATAAGTAGAAAAAGTGACAATACAGTGAAATTCAGATTATAGGAAACAAGGACGTCTTGTTTAACTATTGATACTGGTGTTGTTATGAAATTATTTTTAAATACTGTATTCTCTTTTTCTTTATTAGAAAAAGCCAACGTGCCTAACACCTTTTTGCATGGCTTCATTCTAAGCTGATTAAGTTTGTTAATGGGTCAAGAATCAGATTAATTGAATAAAATTAAGGACTCAATAATTTGTTAAACAGAGGTTTTCATTTAAATGTAACAATTCTTTTTCCTTCTTCTGTAGGTCAAGGATGAACAACACCAGTGCTCCTTGGGAAATTTTAAGCTTCCTCTTAACCAACTCCTTGCAAGTGAAGATCTAACTATGCATCAGAGATTTCATCTTAACAATTCTGGTCCAAACAGCACTGTATACATGAAGATTGCACTCAGGGTATATTATAATAGTTTCCTAAAATGTATTTAAAATTAAGCACATCATAATTATGGTAATGGTAGTGATATGCAAATTATATTTGAAGAAAGAAAGTCAGGAAAAGAATTTAAAAGGTGTAGTTGCTTGGGAATGAGAAGTTGTAAACTTAGTTACTTGATTGACACATTGAAAGTTCTTGAGACCAAAGCTGCAGACCATGGTGAAAGTGTCAATATATCCCATAACGTGAGTCTGCATTTCAGTGGTGGAACATAATGTTTTGCCTGCAAGAGCTCAGTCACTGCCATGCTTCCCTTTTGCTGCCCCAAAGCAAAAGTGATTAAGACCTTCTGCATTTCTTCTTAACTGTCAAGTTCAGAAGAAATGCCCAGAAACAATTCCTTTTCTTATATATGCTTAATTTATAGGAAGGTCTGCACTTGGAATGAATAAAAGCAACCATAATGCTCCTTATGCCAAGATATAGATCTCTTTAAAATGGCAAGATTAAAAATTTAAAATGACACAAAGTAAATCATAATTGGTATATCTTTACAACAAACAATAAATAAGGGTATTTTCTGATGAGATGGAACCAATAGCAACAGCTATTGCTATGCTCCTTGGGAATGGTGTCCCATAATGCTTTACAGCATTCTTTAGGTGGTTTACAGTGTAAGCATTATTTATGTATTTCCCCCTACAATCTGGGCCCCCATTTTACTGACCTTGGAAGGATGGAAGTCTAAATCATATTTAAGTCCCATTAGGATTGAACTCTTAGCTGTGGGTGGAGTTTGCCTGCAATACTAAACTTCAATCATTTACTACCAGGATTCCTTTCATATGTTACATCACATGCACCATGAAAGGGCAACCTGGTGTCTCCCAAATATTTTGGATATAAATACCAGTCATTATATCCAATAATTAGGGATTCTATGGAATTGTATCCAAAACATCTGGAAATACCAGCTTTGTTACAAACTATATATGTACTGTGTGTGTATGATAACAAATAAGACTACATATCATGCTATGCTCATACCTGGCATTACACTCTTAAGTAGTATCTTGCAACTAGCAGACTCAGTAAATCTCATTTTAGATACCACAGGATTTCTGCATCTCTTTCTCTCTCACTTGCTCCTTTGGTCTATCTTACTATCGATGTGTGAAATTAGTAGGTGTTATATAGAATGCCTAGGGAACGCAGTGGCTCAGTGGTTAAGACGCTGAGCTTGTCGATTAGAAAGGTCAGCAGTTTGGCGGTTCAAATCCCTAGCGCTGTGTAATGAAGTGAGCTCCCATTACTTGCCCCAGCTTCTGCCAACCTATCAGTTAGAAAGCATGTAAAAGAATTCTGAGCTTGTCGATCAGAAAGGTCAGCAGTTCAGCGGTTCAAATCCCTAGCGCTGTGTAATGAAGTGAGCTCCCATTATTTGCCCCAGCTTCTGCCAACCTATCAGTTAGAAAGCATGTAAAAGAATTCTGAGTTTGTCAATCAGAAAGGTTTGCAGTTCGGCGGTTCAAATCCTTAGCACCACATAACAGAGTGAGCTCCTGTTACTTGCCCCAGCTTCTGCCAACCTAGCAGTTCGAAAGCATGTAAAAATGCAGGTAGAAAAATAGGAACCACGTTGGTGGGAAGGTAACAACACTCAGTGCACCTGTGCTGTTTAGTCATGCCAGCCACATGACCACAGAATCATCATCAGACAGCGCTGGCTCTTTAGCTTAAAAATGGAGATTAGCACCACCCACAAGAGTCAGGAACGACTAGTATGTATGTGCGAAGGGAACCTTTACTTTTACCTTTTAGAATGCCTAGGAAATCTATACAATGCCAAAAAAATAGGTTATCGAAGTACGAAATCCTTAATATTTCATACATTTCCTAGGCATTCTATGCAATGCCAAAAAGAAAACCGGCAAACTATAAACTACTTTGGTGAAAATGCCATTCTAGCCTTTTTTTGTTGGAACAAGTAGGTCAATGCTGGTCTTTCTCTCTTTTTCCAGTAAGAAAGTTCTGTATTTTATTTTGCATTTCTTCTTTCATTTTCGTCTTTTCAATAAAAGATTACGGGTAGGTGTAGAGTTTCATGACTCTCTTACTATGCTGCATAATATTCTGTTCCAGGTTTTCAAACACCCGAAGGCATACCTGGCTGTATGCCACAACTAATGCGGAGATAAGCAACCCCCTGGCTGAGAGCCCAGAATGCTATCTTAATGAAACCAATGGATAGCAACTCACAGATTGTCCGAAAGCCTTCTACAAGGCTACATTAGTAAACTCTTGCTTCCTGAAAAATTCCTCCCGTTGCCCCACCTATATGCTCTCTGCAAGGAACCAATCATTAACCCCATATTTTCTTCTCTGCTTCTGAAGCTGCTCTCTCCTCCTCGCAGCCCAACGCTTATGCACATCAGGGACAACCTCCCTCTGTTCTTCCTCACTGCTCCCTGACTCAGACGCCGAGCACACACCCCCCCCAGAGTCTTCCTCAGCCTCCAGGACAGTCCCATAGTGTTCAGCGCTGTCAGATTCCACCAACAGCTCAGCTGGCCACTGTTGGGCCACAACACATAATGCCTAGGGAAGTTATATAGCATATTAAAATAACAAAGGCATTGTATACTTTGCCTAAAAAGATCATGCATTCTATAGATTTACTAGGCATTCTATACAGTGCCAGCTTTTTACACGCTGCTGATAGCATCTATAATCTATGGTGCACCAACAAAGCCATTCAAAACATTCTTTTCAGGGATTAAATCCAGGAGAGATTGCAAAAGATTCTGAAAAAAAGCTTGGTAGCAAAAATCTTAACTGTTATTAAAAGGAATATCAAGGATGCCAGTGCTTAACAAATTGAACAGGTGTGTACTTTTAATTCTTCACAGCCACAGAATAGAAAATTCCACCAAGTGAGATATGTAGATGTTCCATTGAAAGCTTTCCTTCTGTAAAACATAAGAAGAGAATGCAGACAATCTTAGGATCATAATAGAGCTTACCCTTTGCAGTCATGACTCATGAAAGTTTAAAAGCAGGTCATCCTGTGATCAGCCAGATTTTATTATCTTTTTTTAAATAGTGGGTGTTAAGCAAACCCATTGTTTGCTATGGGATGCTCACAATGAAAACCAGGGGGAAAAACCCACTAGTTTTCAGCAAAAATACAAATTGTGGTCACATGACCACGGGATGCTGCAAATGACTGTAAATGCAGGCCGATTGCCAATTGTCTGAAATGTGGATGCATGATCAGGCTGAGTGGCCATTGGAAATTTGGAATAGGGACGTATCTTTTAGGGGCCCATCATAATTTGAATGGATACTAAGCACTGGCAAAAAGTTGAGGACTACCTGTATTTCTTATCAGTTAAGATTAATTCAGGTAGACTTTTGTTTTCCCCATCATGGTGGAGATGAATGGCAAACATTCTTGTTATGTAGAAGTCTCTGATAAATAACATGCTATATGAGATTTTGCAGGCATGTTTCTATAGAGTCAATTGGAGAGAGAGGAAAAATAGCCTCAAGGACAATTCTTCTAGGTCTGTTTTGGTTCTCTTGTAATCTGTTCATGTACCTCAGCTTCCTGCCCCTGGCTGGGTTTTGCAACTTTTAAAGCTTCTATTCAACAGTGTAGGCAACTATTTTTTTCTGAACTGTAAAGAAGGAATGAAAGTGGTCTTCTTGTTTGTTTTGTGACAATCAGATCCTTTCTCTTGAAAACCAAGAGAGACCTCCAGATTACCAATATACAGCCAAAGTGAAGAGGCCTTCTGTTTCCAAAGATGGGAGGAAGGGTACTTTCAAACCTCAGGTGCCCCCCTCTCCAGCAGCTGATGTGAGCAAAGCCCCAAGTTCTACAGCTGCAGATGCCAATAAAAGGACCGATGGGACGGAGACAGGCCTCCCCTCCAGTCCTAACCCTCAGTGGCCGACAGATCTCAGCAGAAGTTCCTCCAGTCTTGTGACCTCCAATCTGAGCGGTTCTCCCAGCCACCTTTCAGTCAAAGAGCCTACGCCAAGCATAGCGTCAGACATCTCTCTCCCCATCGCCACGCAGGAGCTGCGACAACGTCTGAGGCAACTAGAAAAGTACGGCCCCAAATTCTTTTTTATATTGTGTCTACTCTTACATTGGCATTTTTTTACTGTTAGATCCTCTCTTTCTAATGATTCTAAGCATAACATTTGCACTTTGTTTACAATATCTGCCCATCGAGTCATATTTTCATGAGGTTTCCACCGTGACTCAGATATTTACTTGCAAATTAAAAAGGCACCAGTCCCTAATTTATATAATGCCAATATTCTCTCCTCCCCCACCCCCATTTTCTGCACAATAAGTGACTTGTTTTATATTGTTACTTCTCAAAACCAAAACCTTCTTCACAAATCAACAATTACTTGTTAATTAAATTAATTAAACAATTGTTAATTAATTACTTAATTAACAATTACAGTAATGCTGTATTTTAATTGTGTCTGGAAAATCAAAATGAATTGTAAATTGTACATATAGAATATTAGGATTATGTGCTGGCGGGTTAGAATAGTACTTTCTTATTCAATAGTACTTTCTTATTCAATAAGGGCTCTTATTGAAGTATTTATTTCATATTTCTTGTCATTGGTATATAACATATCCACAAAATCATGAAAGGAAGATATTGTTGTGTTATTGTGGAAGCTCAATATTGACAGTTGTGTTATCTTGGTTTTTGTAGTGGAACAACGCTGGGACAGTCTCCATTGGGCCAGATTCAGTTAACAATTCGTCACAGTTCACAGAGAAACAAACTCATGGTGGTTGTGCACACATGCAGGTGATCGTATTATATATTTCTTGCACTTGTCAATTTATCTGCAAGGTAGCTATGCAGGAGAACTGAGAAGGCTCTGTTTTCTTCGCTCCCATCTTGTCAAAAATGCTGAGCTTTATTCCTTGTTAAATCTCCCTGTTTAACTATGACTTTGACTAACCAAGATTCTCTTGGGAACCCAGGCTAAGGGCTTGTCACCAGGCAGATGGAAAAGAGTTCAGCAAATCCTGGAGAAAGGGATCCTGCCCTGTTCATTGCCAAACTTTGCAGATGTGCTGCTTTATTAACTATTTATGATCTGGATATTTTGTATTCTTTCATTGTAGAAATCTAATCGCCTTTTCAGAAGACGGTTCCGACCCTTATGTTCGAATGTATTTATTGCCTGACAAGAGGAGATCAGGAAGAAGAAAAACAAGTGTTTCGAAGAAGAATTTAAATCCAGTGTTTGATCAGGCGTATGTTGCAATCTGGTTCCTGATTTTACAGTATAAAGCTGGGAAAATATTAAAATTTCTTTCTTTGTACTGAAATGTGACTTCAATTTGATTTCTGAAAAGTCATCTAGAAAAGGGTTAATAGTTCACTGTTACTACAAGCGCAATGCAGGAAGATAAAAATAAATGCAGATGTAGCCAATTAGCATCCCCTGATTTATTTTGTTACTATCTCTTTAAATAAGATTATAAAAAAATGAGTATTTTATCAGTTTGATCACAATATTTTTTTTGTAGAAGATAATTTGCTAAAAAAGCCTAATCAGTTGGGTGTTAATTGATATATTTTAATTTAACAAAGTAGAATTTGGAGCTGAGACTTGGGAGTAATATAGATATTAAAATAAGCATAAAATCAGTGGAAGGCAAATAAATTTTGCAGAGGAAAATGTTCCTTATGTAATAGATATGAATCAAGCATTGCAACTTCAAAAATCTCTGTGATTTTCAGGGGCTCCTAGCAAATATTCTGAAGCCACAGATCTCCTGGTTTCAAAGTACTTTGATTATATTCCGTCTGAAGCATTTCTCCCTTCTCAGTTTTGATTTCAGCGTTTCGTTGTCTGATCTAAAGAGAAGAACTTTAGATGTTGCAGTGAAGAACAGTGGGGGGTTCTTGTCTAAAGATAAAGGTCTACTTGGTAAGGTGAGTATCACGGATACTCACTAAAAATACTATACAAAAAAAAAAACACTGCTTGGAAAATGTGGTAAATACTGTAAATGTGAATTGGGAGTGTTGTAGAATATTGGTTAATTCCTCCTGTTTGGGGGGGGGGGGGCAAAGTTTATGTATTTATTTAATTTATATGCCACGGCTTCTCACTATCCAGGTGACGTTGGGCAGCTAACAAGACAGAAGGAAGAGCATGCAAACATTAAAAGTATTAAAATTAACAGAAATTAGATAAAACTGGAAACCAAGTACATGAGCACCATGGAAGTGGGATCGTCTTTTGTAGATTATTATTATCCATCTCTAGCATAGAATACATTCTCCCCCCCCCCCAAATGAGCCCCTATGGTAATGGCAGAGCCATGTTCTGAGGCCTTTCCAGGAAGACAAGAGATTATGCTCATAATCCCATAAACTTTATATAGATCTGATTCTGAAACAAAATTACTTTCCCCCCCTTATGCCTTGTGTAGCAAGATGCCACTGAGCCGATGTGTAAAGATTTGAGTGGGGGGGGGAAGGGTCTCAGACATTACCTTAACCTTGTTTGATGTATTTCTTTTTAAGGATTTAAGATCCATGCATGTGGAGGGCAAGCTGTCAAAAATAGTCATAAAATAGAGCCAGTTGTTGAAGAGGTTAACTTTACACTGGAATTATGATTCAGATTTCACATTTGTGAGCAATGACATTATGCATAATAGGAGGTGAGGAGACAAAGCAGAATCTATCTAGGATGGCTTTCCACAAAACCAAAGCATGTAGAATCCTGTGTCACAATTTAGTTTTTTGTTCTCACAGGTATTGATACCACTGGCTCCAGAAGAACTTTCCAAAAATTGTACTCAGTGGTAAGTATTTTATTTACTTATTTATTTATTTGATTTATATTGCCGCCTATTCACCCATGGCAACTCAAGGTGGCTTACAAGTATAAAAGCACATTAGAACAATAAAACTAATGGTAGAAACAAATTAATTAATATAATAAAATCACTGTAATACAATAAAATCACCCCAACCCATCCCCCACCCTGGCAACAGCAGATCACGCGAGCCATTTAATGGGCTCCGTCCCACTTTGGGTTCCTCAGGCCCTCTGGCAGAACCAGGTCTTCAATACCTTCTAGAAGAGTATTAGAGTAGGGGCCATTCTAATCTCTGGGGGAATGATGTTCCCGAGAGAGGGAGCCACCACAGAAAAGGCCCTTCTTCTGCGTCATAAGATGTATCTCCCTCAGGGATGGGACCCGCAACATTCCCAGCCTCTGATTGGTCGGGTAGATGTAACAGGCAAGAGATGGTCCCTCAGATAATCCGGTCCCAAGCCATGAGTCCCAAGTACAGCCATAGGATGCTGTTTCAATTTTACCTCAGCGAGAATTTGGATAAGAGTTCATTGTTTCTTTTTTTCTCCTGTTTGTTTCATAGGTATGACTTGACAGAAGATGGGACAAGACCTAATGTTGCACCTTAGACAGCTTTGGATTCCAAAAGCTCCTGTTAGTGTATCTTTGCCAATCTTTATGTATTTTATCAGCATTGTACCAATATTACTTTTTATAACTCTTAGTTACTTGGCCCATCACCCCAACCGTTTTATAATATCTTGAAATTTTGCTGTAGGCTTAAGTCAGCTTACTTACAAACAATTTTTTCCATTTGTTACAGCAATTTTAATGTGCAATAGGATTTGTAGAATAAACGTTTTGTTTCAGTAGGCCCTGTTATGGCATTTCTGTCCTTAAGAAAAGTATCTTTTTTTCTACCTTATTTGTGTCTCATCAGGATATCTGCCATGTAAATAGATACTATTTTTTAAAATGCATTTTCCTCAGAGGTGTGAATGCAGAAGAAAATGTCAAAGAAAACTATTTTCTTTGAAAAAAAAATGATATAAAAACCTTAAAAACAAATTTGAGAATAGCCTAGCTAGCAAAATGGACATAATCTTACTAATATTATGGATTTAAGAGTTTCTTATTTTTAAAATATGAATATTGATGTAATGATGTATGATTTAAAGATTTGCAAAAAAGGGAAATACAAAATATTAACCTTTAATATTTATATTGAAAAATGTATTCTTTGAGTTTCGTTCAGATAATGCATATAATTCACAAATACAGATATATATATTTACCCAGGATGTGAAAATGAAGATTTATATAGTACAGTATCGTGTTTTTTCCACTCACTGCTTTTTATTAAAGATTTATTTGCCCTATCCATAATGCAGGGAAATGCCTATGCAACAGTATGCTTAAGATATATAACAAATTAGGATTTGGCAGCCACCCTGATGCAACATTGCGATGTCACATTGATTGCTACGGATAGAAAACAGTTTATAACTGAGTTTTAAAGCATGTTTACAATTGTATGTGGAATACCAGCAAATAATGAGCTCAAGCTGTGGAGATTTCTGAATTTCTGCTTGATTCTTTCACAGTTGTTTCAGTACTATCAGCACTGGTGCCTTGATCAGGTCTTTTTTTCCCCTTTTTTGATCAATGCATGCAATAGCCACATAGCATTCATAGCTCTGCATTTTTTTTTTCATACTACCAGTTCCAAAGCTGATTCAATTACACATAACCAATAAGGAATATGACAGTGCAGAATGGGAGGATAGAGTATGCAAAAACAGCACTGAAACTGATCCACAGTGCTTCTGTATAATAATAATGCAGGTAAAAAGACTTCCAGTCAGTCATTTAAAATCAAATGTATCTTCTAATCAGTGTAGCACCCCCCCCCCCATTTGATTTTCTCAGGCCCAGGAAATGCAAGAAGAGTTTGTGAAAATGGGCTTGGTTATTTGAGTGTGAACATTTTATTCATTGTTGCTTTCAGAATAGAATGGGGGAGGCATTAATTATATTTAGTCAAATATTTTTGAAAGCTTTCTCAGATGGTTTTAACAAGAATGATGCATTTTTGTATTTTAACCCAAGAAATGGCATAGTTCTGTGGAAGATAGCTGTACACCATCTTGAGTATATATGCAATGTCTTTCTAAGAATAATACAATAATATAAAATAATAAAATTTTATCAGAATTTTGAGAGTCTTAGAAAGCCCTCTGGCCAAATGATTTCTATGGGTGAATAAACTTTAGGGATATTAGCTTTAGAATTGAACTTACAAAATCTTAACTCTGACTTAGACAATTTTGAAGAAATTCTCCAAGAGGAGCAGTCTTCACTTAAGCTTGTAGAGATCTTCCTATTGTGCCCTATAAATAACTAGACTACTAAGGATACCAAAGTGCCTGTAATATATGTAGCAGATTGTCTATATCATGTTTTTGAGAATCAGTTGTCTATATTTCAGTGTGATGTACCTGCACATTGACCTGTATGCTTCTCCTGTGTTTTATTATGAATGTGCCTCATTAGGTATACTTTATAATATCATTCAGACATTGACTTCATACAGAATAGCATAGGTTAGCGGTCCTCACTTCCTTTTAAATGACAGAAATGCATTTGCTGCATGACAACTTTCAGGGAAATCTATAAAAGGGAGAATATGTAAGAGGAGGATTCAGCCATTAAGTATATGAGAAAAAAAGATATAAAAAACAAACAAACCCATAATTGAAAGAAAACCAAGAAAGATGCATTGCATTGTGACTTAAAGTGACATCAGTGAGTAAGAATACTGTATGGTGCATTGCTTACGTGGTAATTTCTAAAGTTATATTTGAATTTTACCAACAACAGATAGCACGGTGAGAAGAGGTGCCTCATAATAACCAACAAATGTATGCATAATAACCAACAAATGTATCTAGTATTTTGGGCTTCTTTTTTGCAATCAAAAACTAAAATTAGCAAAAGGAATTTTAAAAAATGAGGAAAAACAAAGTTGAAATAAGCCTTTAGTTTAATGTTAGGTACACACAAAGTAATGTTTTCTTCCCTATCATCTTCTCTGTTCTTTCTAATAAGGTCACATGTCTCTTGCATTTTGCATGAAATGCAAAAACATTGAAGTGATGCAATGTGAAATATATTTAAAATAGCTCTGCAGTAAAGAGATGGAGAAAATTTGGACCAAATCTGAATGATTAGTTTTTTTAAAAAAAACATTTTTTTCTGCCTTTGGGACGTAGAAACTGAGTGCATGAATATCCTGTTCACAATTTAATGGTTCACTGAAGAATGATGAGGATTAATGAGATTCCAATTAGCAATTCTATGACTGAGTACCATCAGATTAGATTTCTGTGTTTTCTATTCTGTGCCTTAAAAGAAAGCTTAAATATTTCATATAATGAAAGCCAAGCTTTGTTCTCTGTATTTACCCATCTTTATGTGCTGTTGAAACTGGTGCAGTTTTTTGCTGCATTTTGTATGTAGAGCTGCTGTAATCTAACCACCAATGAAACTGTTATTTGACTTAGGGATTTAACATTATTTCCTGTTTTGAACTCTATCATGATGCAGCAACTGGGGAAAAGAATAGTTGTTTGACTACAGATTGCATTTTTTGCTGATCTAATTTTGCTATTGCATGTATTTATTCAGTAAATGATTCATATGGAACTCACTGTGTCTTTTTGTTCATTCAAAGAGCATCTGCAGGGTTTATGTGACATAATTAGCAGCTTTTAGTGCCCTCAGTTCACTTCCCAAAGCATTGTATTATATGCAGATACACTGAAATAAGGAAGAACAGATACAAAATGATTGAGTTTTCTTAAGAATCACAGTTTTTTTGTTGTTATTGCAATTTGCAATCCATCCTGTGGAATGGTGGAAATTACCCGACATTTGAGTGGATTCTTAAAGACTTTGATGAAAGTGTTCAAAAAGAAGAAAAATTACTTGACAAGTATTGCTCTGCATATGAATTAAATCTTGTTTCTTGTTCTCCATAGTTGATGCTATCTTTCCTTTCTTCCAACATTAGTTTTAGAATGGGTGGCCTATTTTAAAAATGTTTGCAACATTATATATCCTTAATACCTGTAGACTCCTTCTTGGAAAAAAACTGTCCATTGTGCAAATTGTGACATTTGACTGAATGTGAATGTTGGTTACTTATAGCCAATCAGAATCGCAACATCTCAATAATTCTTTCATCACCTTGATAATTAGTAATAGAGGCTACACTTCTGAAAACATAAGGGGGCAAGAAGGATATATAAATAAATGTGCTGCTTTATAAATCCTTATTAAGACCAGACCTGGAATACCGCATCCAGTTCTGGTGATCACATTACAAAACAAGATGTTGGAACTTTGAAAAAAGTGCAGAGAAGAACAAGATGGCCTGGAGATTAAAACATTAAAATATAAGAATGATTGCAGGAATTGGCTAGTCTAGAGAAAAGATGTAGAAGAGATGACATTATAGGAGTATTCCAATAATTTAAGGGCTGTCACGACAAATAGGGTCAACTTATTTTCCAAAGCACCAGAAGGCAAGGCAAGAAACTGGATGGAAACTAATCAAGGAGAGAAACTTCTGAACAGCAATTAACTAGTGGAACAGCTTGCCTTCAAAAATTGTGGGTGCTTCGTCACTGGAGATTAAACAAAAAACCTGGACAGCCACTTAATTTGAAATGGTATACAGGGTCTCTCGCTTGAACAAGGAATTGCACTGGAAGACTACTAAGGTACCTTCCAGCTCTATTCTGATTAAATACAGTGATACAGTTCTGTGCAAACATACAAAGGATTGCACTTTTAATTCAAAACTATTCACTAGGGCATGAAATACTTAAGAGGATTCGTTGCCACTTAAAATCTGGATCACTTCACAGTTTTTACAATAAATGAATATCACATTAATGTATTCTTACCTTGCTTTGTCTTATATCTACAAAAGCTTTAACATTGTTCAACTTTCTATACACTGCTGACCTTTACAGACTTCATCACATCCAGGGCATCTCCATCTCAGCCTGTGGTGGTAATGCACTGTTACCTGCTTCTGGATAACTCATTTTAAGCCAATGGGTTAGATAACATGGGGAAGAGGACCCTGGGGAGAGAACCAAACAATGAAGCTGTAAGGACTTTGCATCCTCACGATCATCACATGGAAGGATACCATGACTGGTGGTATCAAGTTCTACCAAACATATAACGTGTGCATTCTCTCTACTGAAATCCAGACATGGCTCATCTACCAGAGCGGTCTGTGTTATTTTCTTTCCCACGAGCAGGCCTGAAAAGATTCTAGATCATCATCTTCCCTTCTGTATCTTCCATAGTTAATTTATCAACACCACATCAACAACCTTTTTTAACAAGGGAGTGTTGGAGATTAGATATGTATGATCAAATACAAATTCTTTAGGGAAAGGTATACTCTTCTTTAAAGCAGGTAGAACCACACATTCCCAGTGAAGTGATGGTAGTCATTGAGGGCCTTTTTAACTGTATAGTAGGTCTTTGGGCAATAGCCCTTCTTGGTCTACAAATATGGAGAACTATTACAAGGATGGGAAACTGTCATCCACTCTCAAGAAATGCTTTCTTGGCTGTGGATGTGCATATTTTATAAATAGATATGGTATATGATCAGATACATGGTAATTCAGAAAGTGGCATCACTGTAATGGTCAGTGTCATCAGTAGGCCACCCCCTAAGTGGAGTAAATAGTCAGATTCCACCTTTATGTTTTTTTTTTTGCACAGTGGTTCAACCTGTGGTCCATGGGACACTGGGGCTGCAATGTCATCACATGAAGGATTGAAGAAATAGTTTAAATCTTGAGTTGTCTTTTGGGTCCATGGTCATGATCTATGGCCACAAAAGGTATGTAAAGTATGCAAGTTTGCCAAGGATGCCAAGTTTGCCAATGATGCCAAGATGGCGCCGCTGAGTCAGGCAACCGTCGTGGCTGCTCTGACCCTAATCCTATAGATACCCCTTTAGATACCCCTTTAGATACCCCTGGAACCCCTAAAACCCCTAAAAACCAACCACAAACCATTTCTGACCCGGCTCTG
>JAEANM010006723.1:0-18352 GCA_017656035.1 Myanophis thanlyinensis | reverse complement strand
GGTTGGAGCGGCCGCGACGGCTGCCTGTCTCAGCGGCGCCATCTTGGCAAACTTGGCATCCTTGGCAAATTTGCAATATAACAGCGTAAGATCATAGAGAAATGTCTTGGCTGTTAGATTTTGGACTCTCTTTCTAGACCATCAGTGGTCCATCTTACACAAGATCATTAGAAGCAAAGTTTGTCCATCTTCTGTTCTCCACCAGATGAGACATTTATGAAAGGCACCAAAGCTGCAAATTGCAACTATAAATGTAATACTGCAGTAAGCCATTCTAAGGAAGAGCTTTTCAACATTTGGAACAAAAATCTTTTTTTTTTTTTTACATTCTCTGTAAAGTCCCTTATTTTGAAGGACTCCTTCTGGGAACATATCAAGGGATTCCAGTTATTTTCTTTGCACATTGGAGTCTTTCAAAATGCCAAACCCAATGCACATGTACATAACCTGACAGGATTCAGCATAGATAAGCTTTTAAGCTGTAATTGTCAAGTTTGCATAATTAAGTCTAAAGCTTCTTCAATTATATTACCACTCTTTTCTCTTACCCCATATGCAATTCTCTTCCACCCTCAAAAGCAGTGAGTAAAGCACAGCACAAAATTTTTAATGTGGTCATCATTTTCCCCTCAAACCTCGGATGCCTTTCTAGCGTTCCAAATAAATGACACAGCCACAAAAATGATGGGTTTAATAAATATTAGTACAGAAATAATATAGGGTATCATTTCTTTTCTCATCTGAAGAAATTAAGGCTTCACACATGCAATCTGAAAAAAAAAATCCTCAGTTGAGACACTCTATTGAGGAGACAACTGCACTCAAACCACAAAATCTTTATTTTTGTTCTTCTAAAAATTGTGCAAGCCAATGCAGAACGTAAGTTTGTTACAATGGCAGAATAAATAAAACCCAAACTTCGAAAGAGGTAGTTCAGGTTAAGATAGAAATCCAATCCAACTTTTCATTATTGATTCGAGCGCTATTCTTTGTGACAATCTCAGCCCCGGGAAACCAAAAGACGACCCTTTTAATGTCTTGGTTACACACCAAAGTCTGTGTGGACATAGAAAACACGATCTCAAAATGAAACGATTTCACTTCTGTCGAGTTCCTTCTGCAGGGCAATGGCTTAAAAGTTCACTTTTCACAGCAGGAGGCTTTTCCAGAGCGGAGTATCAAAATGCCAAAACCACCACAGATGAAACGGAAAAGGAAAGAGCAAGAAGGGGACCGCGTTTGTCTTATTGCACTGCACATTTGAAAGGGTGAATCTATCACCAGGGAAGACTCCCCTCCGACTGCAATATCGGGAAAGAAGCTGGAAACGATTATTATATGTCAAAACCATCAAACTATATCTCATACACCACCTCAAATGTGATTGTTTTAAAAGGGAGGCAGTTCCCAAGATTCAGCTGGCTGGCCAGTTTTCTAGTCCGTTGTTTTATTCAGATCTCACCTCCACGTAAATATTTATTCAAGGATTGGAGCTACATCCTCAGATAACCCGAGAATGACTCTGGGTGATGTATGGATGTGTTCCTGTCCTTATTCTCCACACCCTTGTAACCTGACAAAGCATGGAGCTTGTTTTCTGATCGGTATCTCTTATCCCTGAGTTCTTTCAATTACTGCTCATTACCTGCCCACATTCTTTCATCCTACTGCTCCGTCAAGATCGCCATTTTCCTCTCCGTCCAGCCAACCTGTTCCCAAACCACAATTTCCCAACCATCTTCTGAGGCGCAGAGTTCCCACGAATGTTCAAAGGAAAAGTAAGGATAAGTAGGAACAAGAAGGGTCATCCAATCACGAGTTACACAAATGAGAATTAATGCAATGCAAGTTGGCAGCCCTGCTGTGCAATTAGAAACCATTGAAAAAAAGCTTTAGATGCCTAATTACTCTTCCCATCAGTTTCTCTACAGCAAGCTGATCTTAAGAAACATTCAGCACCCACCATCCATCCTGAAGTTTTTTTTTTTTCATAAAAAAAAAGATCTACTTGGTAACATACAATCTGTTTCTACATCATTCGTGGTTTGTTTTCCCCTCACATCAGACATGCCTTTAGCTACTGTTTTCAAAATGGACCTAAGGGAACGATAGAAGGTTTTTTCCTCCATACTGCAGAAAAGCTATTACATCTACTGTTCATAAAAAATACTCAATACAACATTGAATACTTCTAACAAGCTAGTAATGTTTTGCCACGTACTGAACAGCAAGTCAAATGATTTAACTACAAGCTGGCTCAATATAATCCTTTGAGATGATAAATGTGAGAGTACCGTTCTAAAGCGGAAAACTGAAAAAAAAATGTTTGCCTTTCATTTAATAGACAACAGATTTCATTTCCATGGCATTCCCTGAGACAAAAGCAAAGTGCACAAAAGCAACTAGCAACTGAGGTCTTAACCACGCTACTTTTACACATGGTATTTATGGGATACATTTATCCCAAATGTACGGTATGCTGACTGTTGCCCTCACAATCCTACTTTATAGACACTGAAATGGGACAACTCGATGCAGCCAACTTGCCATCGCCAACTTGCCATGGTCAACTATGTCCAACTCGCCATGGTCAACTCACAATGGCCCACTTGCCATGGGACAATTCAACAATTCAATTAATTAAAATAATTTTAAAAAATATTTTAACTGTCATTCACATTTCATTTTGTCCCTCCTTTGGCATTCTTTCTTTAATGATTCTATTCCACTATTTCTTCGATATTAGCGTAACTCTTGTCCTGTGGCGAGTTAGTCATGGCAAGTTGTCGTAGACCTGAAGACGCTGTCAAATCCATCCAATCAACATACAGTATCTAAAAGTCCCGTTGGGCGAATCAACTATAACCATAAAAGGCAGCCAATACTGCTAGTGAAACAGCAAAGAATATCTTGATGGGATGAAACTTGACTCATATTCCCTCAGTCAGAACTGTGGAACAAATGTATTAGAAGACTGGATTTCTTGCGTAATCCAAATTTGCCCTCTAGATGAACGCATAAACTATTACCTAACAGAACACAGAACGATAATTTAATGGTGTTTTTGAGTGATCTCTACAACAACTCTTGAATTGATATGATCTCATCCCGTTTACCACGCTGAATTGCAAGCTGTCAGAGGGTCTTTTCCCTGTTGCTGGAGGAAAGAATAGCCTCAGACCTTCCACGTAATTGGCTACTTTCTGAAAAATTGACCAAGATTCTTCCCTAAGGCATGCAGAACACATGCTGAAAAGTTTCCAAAACTCATTTAGAAAAAAAAACAAGTTTTCAGGATTCTTCCATTACAGAAATCAAGCTTGAAGACAGCAATGGAACGCCTTTCAGGATTAGCGTTGAAGATGGGCATGTCCATCGAAAGACATCATACTGGTTCATCCACACATTCCCAGAAATGATCTTACAAATGGCATCAAGTGCATGAAACAGGACTCTTAGGAAGTTGTGCAAGTGAAGACACTTCTGGAGCTCGTTCCAAGTCCCGCTGCAAGGTTGCAGGATCATTATTCTTCCTTTTCCTGGAAGGGACTCATATGCTACAAAGAAAACAATGAGCATCCTTGGTTGAGGGGGACAAGGTGGACTGATCACATCTATCTGCATTTATACACTCAACTCGGTGCACTAGAGATGTTTTGGGTTTTATGATTTAACTTATTCCAGGTCAAAAATAAGAAGCAAAAAGCCTTGATGCCAAAGGCTTGTCTTACACACACTATGGATACAACGCTGGGAAACATACAACACCCAAAATATAGCCCTCTTCCTTTAGGCTGTGCAGGATGTGCAGAAGAATCAGCAGAAGGCTCCGGGGTGGGATGGGGTGGGCATAATCTTCAGTTTATGTAAACAGTTTTTCTCTGAGACATAACCTAAACATTACAATCGCTTCATTTAGACTTTATTTACACACACACACACACACACACACACGTCCAAGAGTGAAAACACTCGAGTGTTTGAGCAACGCAACACCGCACTGTAGAATGGTTCCATTCCGCCTTTCCGTTAAAATAGCTGCTTCTTCTTTTAGTTCTTTGATTTCCATACCCTTTGAAGCATCCGTTGCCAGCAACAGACGCGCAAGCTGAGAAGCCAACAGCTCCTTTGAGCTTTCTTGGGCCACAAGTCCAGTCACCGGGAAGAGGCTCCTTTCTCACAAGAGAGTCCTCAACGTCTACTTGTACAAACTCATCGTAGGGCTCTGATACATGCACATGTAAGCGTCGCAAAGGAGCCTTCGTGCACAGCCTTGAATCCTCCTCGAGTCCAGAGAGTGCAATTCATCGAGAGACATTTTCAGATACTCGCCAACTTCTGGGCACGGAGTCACTTGAGGGATGTTAAAACCATTTTGACCTCCTTGGAAGAGAAAAGAAGAAAGGACAAGGGCTTATCTCAGCAGAACAAGACAGCCCCCAAACTATGTTGTTCTGAGATGACTCCGTGTCTCTGGAGATTCTCAGGCATCCAGGCCAGGGTTGTCCCAAAGGTGCTTTTTTCAAGAGGCAACTGGACACTCTGTTTTTTTCTTCGAAGAGTTTCACTTTCAACCAAGAAGCTTCTTCTTGGGTGAGAAGAGAAACATGTTCAAGGAAAAATAAAGAAAGTCCAGTTGCTGCTTGAAAAAGCACCTTTGGGGAGATGATGATGACATCTACATGTAATCCCAGGTAAGAAGCATTCTACTTCATGCCAACTTAAATCTCCAACCGTTGTCCAGAATTACCCATTTCAGAATCAATCACATGAGTTTTGCAGAAAGAAAGAGCGCGGAGAAGAGTAGCAAACATTATTAGGGAACTGGAGGCTAAAATGTGAAGGACAGTGGCAGGAGCCAGGTTTGTCTACTTTAATGAAGGGGGGGGGGAAAGGATTGGGGGTGACATGATAGCAGTGTTCCAATATTTGAGGGGTTGCCGCAAAGAAAGGAGGATCAACCTAATCTCCAAACCATGCAAGGCAGAGCAAGAAGAAACAGATTGGAGCTAATCATGGAGAGAAGCAACCTAGAACCAAGGAGAAATTCTATGACAGTGAGAACAATCAGTGGAAGGACTTGCCTCCGTAAGTTGTAGGTGCTCCAACTCTGGAGGCTTTTAAGAGGAGACTGGATAACCATTTGTCTGAAATGGAATAGGGTTTCCAGCTTGAGCAAGGGGTTGGACTTGGGCGGACCTCCAAGGTCCCTTCCAACTCTGTTATGCTATCATATTGTTTCCTTCAACTTTCCACATCCTGCTACCATCCAAATTCGTTTTGGATGCAATGTTTGAAATCCCCAAAGCTGAGCAGAGATTTTATTTTTTGATCTCCTTGGCTTTAATCTACAGCATTAACCTACCTTTTCTCAACAAGGCGCCTTACAATCTGGGGAACGTTGACAACAGTGCATGCCGTGGTTAAAAGACTGGGAAACGTTGCTTCAACCGTGACATGAGGAATCTTCCTTGCTGTATGTTAAGTACTACAAAGTACTTAACATGTTAAGTTACTACAAAGTTAAGATGTTAAGTACTACAAAGTTCATTGATTCAAGGGCCAGGGCTAACAGTCGAGAGTTCACAAAAGAGAATACGTACCATCCCGATCAGCCATGCTATCAAAAAAGAGCCAAGAGGAATCTTCCTTGCCGTATTTAACAAAAGCCACATAGTGGCTTGTCTCTATACAAAGAACGGCAAAGAGCTCCATTTTCTGACAAGGTATGCAGCTGTGCCTCCAATCCCAGTCCGGTAAATCTTTCGGAAGTGACACCGGGTTGAATTTATGACTCTGCCTTTTGGGGTGAAGATGAACCTATCATGGGATGGATGGAAGAAACTTTTAGCCAAGGGAATTATAGTCTTGCCCCTTTCTGAAAGAACCCAGTTCTCACACAAGATAGTAATATCAAAAACAAATTCCTAGGACATTTGGGAAAGGGGGGAGAGAAAACGTACCTGCGTATTGCAAGTTTTGCAAAACTGCTTGATTTTACCAGAGGAAATGTCTGAATCTTCGTAACATTCCCGACATTCGTACACCGCAAGCCCTCCGCAGATGCGACACTGCCTTGGAGCTGCATTTACAAGAGGAAAAACACCCATTGTGCGGGATGCTACCATTCTGAATAAATAGAACCCACATCTACGTTTTTTTAAAAAAATAGAAAATCAAACTTTTGAGTAAAAGAAAATTAGTTCACTGCACTCATGCACAGCTATTACTAATTTAAAGTTCTCTAGATTGTCTATTGAGACTTGAACAGGTATGGCAGATGGGAAGGAACTCCATCAAAATCCTAACAGAATAAATTAGCCAGCAGACAGGCTGGTAAAAGATTATTTTCTAAAGACTCAGGATATCTATATTCTTCATTTTCCTAATGGCAGTTAGAACTAGTTTATTTAAAGAAGCTGAGAAAAGGTATTATGATCAAAACTGGGGCAGTCTGGAAGTCAACCATTGATACGGTTCTGCTAAAGTCTGCAGTGAAGATTTCAGACCCTGATTCCATTTGTGTATCTATTGAAACAACATTTTTGAGGTCCACAGCAACTCCATTCTGCATTATTTTGAAGGTGATTCATTTTATTGATGAAGGTGTCCAGGTTCATCAAATGTCATGGAATTCATTTGAACTGAAAACTCAGTCTCATTGCACTATCATGAAGCGTATTTAAACTCACTGTCTTCCAGTAGGTCTGTGATATTCAATTCCAGAGAAGGGAAAATTTTGTTGAACATTTTGAAGTCCTTGCCGAATCGAGGCATCTGAATTATCAGACATGATGGGGCCTAGTAAAACCCAACAGAAAAAGGATATATGTTTTAGCCAAGAGACTTTATTCTCTCTGTTTCAGTTTATTAAATCCCGATGCCCTTAATGTAAAGTTAAAAATAGTTTTCTGAAAAGCAAGGAACCAAAAAGATCTTAAGGTTTGGTATACATATAGTCAGTCATGAAGGTTAGCCCTATCTTTGACTTAACAATCTAAAGCTAGGGTGTCCAACTAGGCCACTTTAAGACTTCTGGACTTCAACTCTCAGAATTCTGCAGCCTCTGGGTGTTGAAATCCACTGGTCTTAAAGTTGCCATGGTTTGACACCCCATTTAAAGCAAGAAAGAAAATAATGAGCCTCCAGGTGATGCTGAACTAGAACTCCTAGAATACCTTTTCCACTGGTCATTCAAGGCAGCAGTAAATTTAAGCTGAGGAACATCTGGATACATTGAGTTCCCTGCCTATGCTTTAATTAATAAATCATTTGCACAAATCACTCATGCAAAGCTTCAAGGAATTTCTTCTGATATCTCCTGAAGAAGGAAACCCCTCATTCAAAATAATAGTCACCTCCTAATCAATGTATTGAATTTATTGAACTAGTATAGAGACCCTTGCATGCTTCAGCTTGTCAAAATTGATCAACACTAGCCAGCAAAATGTGTACTGATTGGTAAAAACTATAAAAAGAGGAATCTTCTCCAAACCTCTGCAAATTTCAAATTGCTGTTGATGAAAGACCATTCCAGTAACTGCTGTATGGTAGGCACGCCAACTTTTTCGTTCTTGTCCATAAAAATCTGATAGAAATAGCAATCTTGGACTTTTTGCCCTGCCGATCTAAGAAGAGAGATACAAATGTATGTGACAATGGGGATGCTTAATATTGATTTTAAAAAGTACAATCTACTACTACTGCAACCAGATTTGTCTTCAGGGTTACAGCAGAATCCTGGAGCAATAGATTCCTGCATCTGGAAAGAAGCCAGGTGACTTGGATTTTAAGGTCTTTTCCAAACCTTCAGTTATAGATATAAGCATAAAATAAGCATTATTTATTCATATATTTATAACAACACACTGCGAGAGAAAAGTTCCCCTCTGTTTCCCGGAGACCAACCCAGATTTGATGCTGGAATAAATTATTCCCTAAACTGAGGAAGAGATTATTTCAAAAGTTAAATAGCTGATATGTACCAGTCTATGAACTATTATATATTTGTGTGTCTGTGTGTGTGTGTGTGTAATAATTTAGCAATACTGAGCTGACCACGCGTTCTCCACACCTGATGCTATTATAGCTGATATAAGATTGAGACATAACTGACATTTATCAGTGAAGTTAAGTAAGCGAGATGAGACAGCAATAAAAGATTTTGAAATATCCCCAAGTTCTCAAGATAAAGGCATACTAAATGTTCGGAGTTTACAAAACTAAGCACAAATAAAAAATAATGGAGATGCTTGTAGGGTGTTCACAGCTGTAACTTTTTGTTGGAAATTATCCTCAAGATTACAAATTATAGATAATAAAATAACTCTTGTGACTTTAAAATTTCTCTTGTGTGAGCCAAGGACTATGCTTACCTTATTTTTAAGAGTGGTTCTACTCTTAAAATATGATGAAACAAAATATTTAAAAATTCTTCTGGATCTGAAAAAAAGACAAGAGTTTCATCAGGGTATCAAAACACAGGCAAGCAAAAAGTAACAGCAAAAATACAAAGTTACAAAACACTGCCAGAAAATCCAAGCCTCAAAACTTGGTTTTAATAGCAATTAAAAATGTGAACTCTTAACCACGTAACTGGGAAACCAATGTTTTCTAGATTATTTGGGGATGATCTGACACTTGTCTTTAATCGTTTTAAGAATCTGCAGATGTAGAACCTCATTAATCTGTTATTTTAAGCACAGCCTTTAAAACAAGAATGGGCTACCAAATGAACATGAAGGGGTATATTTATGGTGATAGTGAAGATCTTATCCAGACTTCTGTTTAATAACATGAAACATCCTTTCAGTTCTTCCTCATTAACAATACTACAGAATTAACGTACCTTTTTCTTCCGAGGTGAATCCTGACGCTGCTTCAACTTTTTCAAGGATCTTTCTCAGCTTCATTATTTTGGTGGCACACACATATCCATATCTAGAAAAGATGGAAAAGTCTGAAAAGGCACACCGAGCCCCCCAAGAGGCAGAATATGAAGAGGCAACATGGTCTAGAATATTATCTACAACCACTTTAATCTGCCACCCGCAAACCAAAAGGAAAAAATAAGCAAAAAGAGGTTAAAAGCCAGATTAAAAATTGTAGAGGGGACGCAGTAGTAGTAAAACTAAAGCAGGGGTTTTTAAACTTTTTGTTCCACCTTACAGAAAGCATTTCAAACATCTTCCTGTTTGTAGAAGCTTTTGATGTTTCCCACCAAAGCTGGCATGCTTTACACATTGGTACTCACATTCGAAGAGGATTTACTATCTCTGTCCGTAGCAGTTCTTGAGTTTCGCTGTAATATTCTACATCGTTCTTCTCTTTGGGCCGAAGCAAGACTGTATCCAAAACAGAACTGAATGCAAACAGGCTGAAAGATCAGGGGAAGAGAATAATAAGTTTCAAACTGGAAAGGGAACAAAAAAACATCACGTTTTGGTTGAGAAGAGTCCCATAATCTATTGCAGAAAGAGATGCTTTTAATGGATTCTGTGAGATTCTGGCAAATATCTGTTTCCAGAAACAGCGTTTACGTCTTGGAAGAATGTAATCTAAACCTTACCGGCAGCTACACGTACCATTTTACATAGTACAAATCGAATTGGAGACAATTTTGCCTTAGAAAAGAGAATATGAGCCAAATACCGAAGGCTCAATCAGCGGAGAAAGAAAAAGGAACACTTGAATGGAAAAAAAAAATCCAGGATGAGAAGTAGCATTACATTTTGATTCTGTGTCTTAAAACGTAATGCTTTTCCTGGACTGTATACTAAGCTCTAAGCAACTTAGATTGTTAAAAGAAATCCCTAATATATATGGTATTCCTCACTTAATGACTACCCTGTTTAATGACCATTCAAAGTTACGAAGGCACTGAAAAACTTTACAAGTTGTCCTTATATATATGACCGTCACAGTATCCCCAGTCCAGTGATCACGTTTTGGGCATGTCACAAAAATATTACGGGCATGCTATTACATCCATGTAATTTTGCTGAATATAAAAAATTCACATTTCACTGCATTTCATACCATGTATGACTGTATCATGTGATGAATAAAATTTGATTTGATTTGAAAATGTATATCATTTGTTTTCTCCATCTCAGGCTTGAAATGCAGTCTCCCCCCCCTCCCCTTTATTTACCAGAATAAAGTGGAATCTAAGTAGCAGGAGTTATAATGACCCTGGATCCCTTTTTTCTTTCCGATCATTGTTTCTAACCCTTCTTTTTCCATTTTGGGAGGAGTGTTTTCTTCAACCACTTCGCTGAGATAGCCTCCAAAAGCTGAAAAACAAACACAACAGGAAATTAAAGCTACACTTTCATAATTCCACGTTAGCTCAATGTACAATGGAAATATCAAAAGCCCAAATAGGAAGTCCAGCAAAGTCACAGGCCCATCCCGCTTCTCCATTCCCGCGACCAATGTTGTTTTGACAGAAATACATACAGGCACTTATTTCTCACAAACATACATATACATGCTTACAGGCAGAAGCACACACACAGAGACAACTCCCTTGATCATTAGAACTGCTTTCCCCCCGCCTTCCCCCCCAATTCAAAATAAAGCAAAGCTGTACACAGAGAGAAAGGTAGTCCATACCTAAGGAATTGCAACGTTCAATCTGATTGGACACCGGCTGCAATGAAGCAAATCTGGAATCGGGTCGACAGCTCTTCAGTTTAACAAAAAGGGCTTTCTTTGGTGCACAGGTAAAGTAACGGGTTCCTTTAAAAGTCCCATCGGTGCAACCTGCACATTCATCTTCCTAGGGCGGAAAAAAAAAGAGAGAGAAATTTGCACTTCTGAGTGAATGCTCACACAAATAAAAATTACAGTGCTAGGAGACACCCCTCCGTATAACCTGGCTAAATGGCTGTCACAACGCTTAAGCTTCCCGACTCAACCCTCGTACAGCACACTCACATCACCTGCACAATTCCTGACGAAACTACCAAGCTTAAATGTGGCTCCTGGTGAGATCACGGTCTCCCTTTGATGTAGGGTCCCCCTATTTGCACCCATCCCTCCCCACTTAGCACAATGGGTCACAGAACTGAGAGTCCTTGACTTACAACCAGTCATTCAGTGACTGTTCACAATTACAACGGACCCAAATGCGACTTATGACTCGGTTTTGAAGTTCCAAAGTCTTGACACCCCTCCCCCAACACACACATATACACAACCATGTGGCAATTTGGGCCCTTGGCAGCTGGCCTGCATTTATGGCTGCTTGCCTGTGGTCACATGATCACAATCTCAGACATTTTTGCCCGAAACCAGTGTTTACTTCTGGCTTCCAGCAAAAATTTCCCCGCAACAAACAATGGGTCCACTTAACAACGGCTGCAGAAACAGATCATTAAAATCGGATCTGATTACATGGAGACCTAAGTTACGACCATCATGACTTACAACCGTAATTGCAGACTCAATTACGGTCGTAACTCGGAAACTCTCTGTATATCAGAATCCTGACCTGGCTTCAGCCCGGTGGTAAGTTTTCACCTTGGCCTGACGGCAGAGTCAAGCTGTAGCCAGGGAATTTTAAGAGAAAGGTGACAATAAAAGGATCCTGCAGGGTAGAGATGGACAGGTTCTCAAATCTGACAGTAATTACCAGTTCAAGCCCGGCTAACACTTCATTGACCCCCGGTGGCTGCCCAATCCAGCGGATTACTCCGTAGAAGGGAGGGTTCTCTTTCACTTCGGCTAAAGAGCCAGCTTCGAGGCCATGCATGTTGATGGGGGCTACTGCGGCTGGGGGGCTCTCCTGGATTGGCCCGGAAGTCCCTTCTCCGATAACCGACTGAACAGATAAGGAGAGCGGGCTGTGCGATATAGAACTGTTGGTGGTGCTTGACATCTTGGTTAGACTGAAAGGCAGGGAATGGAATCTGTTTTCCGAAGATAAACTATTTGATGGGGCAGGCTGGAGCGGCGGGGAAGAATTTCCAAAGCCCGAAGAGGAGTCGTTGAGCGATTTTGCAGAATCTTCAGCCACTGTTTGAATTGGAGGCAAAACAAAGAAATGGGCACGGATTATAAATTACATCTTTCATTGAGGCACCCCAACTGATGGGATGCACTTCTCACGTAAAATGAGTAAAACGTGCTGGAATTTTTCTCTCTCTCTCTGACTAGATTCTATCATGTAAGAATAAATTGCTTTAAAACAGCTTATTGGCACCTGCTAAGCACAATGAGCTAACAGGGTGATTTTACTAATATCATAATCAAGGACTATAACCGAGAATCTGAGTCACTTCTGCTATATACCAATCAGCAAACCTAATAAAATTTTGTAAATAATTATTACAAAGTTTCTTAGGTGACACAGATAGTTCACAGCAATTCCAAACTTGGGTGGAAGAAACTGGGACCCTGGACTTATTCCAAGTTCATACAGAATATCATGTGAGCTTGGCACATGCTCCAAATAAATTGAGTTATTGTCCCTCAAGTTTTCTCAGACTCCTACATTCTATGACAGCTCGGCACAGCAGAAAAGCTCATGTGACAAAAACAAACAAACAAACCCTTGAACATAAAAATCTTTGAAGCCACAATTCCATCTTATTCAACATTTAAGGGCTATTTAATATTCCAGAATTATTGTGTATTTTGTGTCAGCTATTTAAAAACCCATTGGTCAACTTTAAGCTATTTGCTTAAAACTGCTACTCTAGATTGTGCAGCCTAGGGAATTCTGGGAGTTAAAAAATCTATGCATCGCGGCTGAGAAACAGTGCTCTAGATCTTAGTCATCTGGAAGCCAAGATTTACTAGGAAACAAAAACAAAATCTACACCTCTCGTGAATTTGTACCATCAGTGGCAGAGGCCCTAAAGGACACACTCACCAACTTGTCTCCTGAAGACACATAAATAAATCATGAGTCAAAGCTCAGTGCATGAGGTCACAAGCTGGTATAATAGCACATTACTATTTATAAGCCTCTTGCACGCTCTTGCCTGCAATCCAACTGGTTTAATAAAGAGAATAAGATCAAGCTGTCATGCAATGTTGGGTATTTTCTACCAAGACTGAGAAATTACTATAGAACCTGGGCCGAAGGAAAAAATCTTCAGTTATCTGACAAACTACAGCCATGAACTAAGGAACTGGGCGTTAACCAAAAGAGATTTAGATTTTTCCCATGTTCTTAAAGCCGTGCAACTGCTACTACAAGGAATTGCTAAAAAAACAAAAAGAGTCAAGGGCAACTTTCAAGCTGTTTGTGATAAGTTGCTGGATCAAAATGAGAGTGTAAAATAATTCCTTTGAGGAATTATGTGGAAGTAAGTAGTGAATGATGGACCATGCTCAACGTGACTCAAAGCAGCAATACAAAGAAAGCTGCAGTTTGGGAAGGAAAAAAAAAAGGATGCATCAAAGCACATCCAAAAATATAGGTCAATACAGTTGTCAGAATTCTCTGCATCATTGCAGTCGTATTTTGTTACTACATCTGTGATCAAAATCCAGTTTGTTACCTTCATCAATATACCATGTATTTTTTGATTTTGGCTGCGCTTGAGAATCTACTGAGGAGCCGTTTAAAGCGTAGAAAAATTCTGTTCTGTTTCTGTTTCCAGGATCAGAGAGCACACCTGAAAAACAGGCCATGTCAGAAGGGAAGGATATATAACAAGTAAGCTTTGATGTGCTTAGAAAAGTCTATAAAACTGCTTCAGAACTGTGTGATTTTTGTGGAAGAAACACAACCACAGGTTGTCTGGTCCAACCATTACAATACTGCATGATTTTATTCGGTCCTTTAACAGAACAGCTCTCTTCTCAACTTACGCTTCAAGCTATACACATCTTTTAGAAAGTACAAAGCTACATCAGATAACAATGCTGTTTATTGAGAAAATAAAGTTTCATGAAGCTTAATGGTCTTAAGGTTAATACCACATACGGACCACTATTTCAGACTTAATATTTCAGAAGGAATGAACATCGGGAAGTTATTTAAAATTACATGCCACTAAATCCCAGAAACTCTCGACTCCTATATCATAACCAACACTTTGATCGTGTGAGATATGGACTGTTTAACTGTAGTTGTTGTAATATTAATATACAAGGCGGAAACTGCCTATATCCAGTCTTGTTCAGTAGACTGGAAAGATCCACGGGGTTAAGAATGGTGCAACCAACATTTCTTCACAGATTGTTTACATAACTTGAGATAATCTTAGAAATATGCACCTATGGGAAGGTTCTCATGATTTCTGCTGAAACTTAGACATCCTTTTGCAACACGTTTAACCCTTCGATGTAAACCCCTCTTCTTGATATTTTGCAGATGACATTTGCAAGTGAGGGGCACAGGAAATTCAAGCAGTAAATCCAGGGAAAATGAATATATCCATTTCCATCCCTCCACCCTCTCTCTCTCCCCCTCCTTCTCTCTCTCGTCTCTATCTTACCTCTCTGTTTGTCTATATCTATCTCACTTATCTATCATCCAACCATCCTAGGAAGTCCTTTAAGTATCACTTGGAGGGCTCCAATCATAATTGCTATAACACATTTATTTTTCCATATACGTGGATACCAATTGAAGATTCTAATACGGTCAAACCTTTATAAGAAACACAATAAAGTGCACATTAAATATCTTCACTGATGTTAATGGAGAGACTGTTTTAGTAGTCACACTTGCCTTTAAATAGCAACATAAGGAGATTACACATGGCAATCCTCATTTAAGAAACAACACTGTAAGTTTCACTGAAATGTTGAGTCAAAGTACCTGTAGACTTTGGCTTGCTATGACAGAAAGGTTTGTCTCCACCACCTCTGGAAGTATAAGCAAGATTGGGAGGTCTCCTGTCCTGAGACACGGCCTCTAAAACAGAGCAGAGTTTAGATATTTAACAGAGTATACACTATATACAACAATGTAAATGTATTAGTTTCAAAACATTAATCAAAAACAGGAGATACATTAGACATTCCTCAGAAGGGCTGAAAGTCCTGATATATAAGATTTTACACACAGAGATAGCCAAACTGTAACATGATACCTCAATTATATGTCATAATGGAACGATAATATAAATTACCATTCTTTAGGAATGACATGGAAGTTTGTTTTTTTTTAAAAAGGTTAATTATTAAATATTAAATAAGGACTTTCTCAGATGGTCATTGTTGGAACAGCTTATCAGACTGAATAAACCTTTATATTAATCCAGCAGAGCAATAATGTTTTCTTACACCTATCTGCATCTCATCTCTCTCAAATTCAGCCAATGAAACTTTAGGTTCAGTTTACACCTACAAAGTTTCTGTCTTTGTCCTTAACCAAGCCAAAAGGTAATGCTCCTAATCCAGCTGTCCTTTCTCTAGAAATATATGATCTGCTGGTTCCAAAGACTGCTCATATATTTCAGTTTCTTTGACAATACAGCCAAGTTTCAGCACCAATGTCAAGTTTGAAAAACCATGAAAGGGCTGTCTAGTAACTCAGATTCTATGGTTTCTTGCTAAGCATATCAGCTAATCTCAGTAGATCCTGCTTAACTCACTATATTCCTCCAGTGCAAAGCAGTTGACTCATGCATGCAGCACAGGGGTTACAGTATTATTAAAGCTTTGTGAATAGAAAAACTGGCACGCTAATAATATGGAGAAAAGAACAGATTGCCTGTGGTTCCGAGCCCTTCTCACAAACACCAATTCTTTTATCAGAGCATATGTGGGCATCATCTGAACATATTCCTTTTAAAGAACGTGACAATCCCATAATCCAATACACAAACGCTGTACAAAAAATAGAATCACCTGGAAAGACCTTATGCATTATTTCTTACGGGTTTTAAGTGTTCTTAACTAGCCTTCAAATCATTATGCATAATTATTCACCAATGTGAACTGCAGCCACATCATTTCTATTCAACCCTTTTCCAGTTCCCTAGCCCACACACTATCCTACTAAACAAAAGACAATTTCTGAAGTAGAAAATTCACTGCCAAGATAATGGGACTTTCAGTCCTCAAGCTTTATTATATATAAATAGTTGAGAAGACTAGCATCCCATTAAGACAAATACATTTTGTTTACAAGAGTTCCTTTAGTGACTGTCCAAAGTTACAACGGCACTGAAAAAAAATGACGGGTTTTGACTAACCGTTGTAGCATTGTTCCTTCCACAGTGAACCGTTGGTCGCATGATCAAAATTCAGATGCTTGGCAACTGACTCATGTTTATGACGTCTGCAGTGTCCCAGAGTCACGTGATCCACCTTTTGTGACCTTCTGGCAAGTCAATGGATTCACTTAACAACCGCGATACTAACTTAGCAACTGCAGTGATCACTTAATAACTGTGGCAAGAAAGGTTGCAAAAAGGGGCAAAACTCACTTAACATCTGTCTCACTTAGGAACAAAAATGTTGGGCTCAATTGTCACGGACTATCTGTAATGCATTGTTGTAGCATCACTTAATGAGTTTATGAGGAAAAAAAAACATGACATTTTAAAGAGCCTGAAAACATTTCCAGAATTAAAAGGAAATTCACATTAACAAAAAAAAACCCAGTGCCAAGTAATATAGTAGCTCCTGAAATATCTACTTTAAGAATGAACTGCAAAAGCCCAAATTGTAAGCAGATCTAAAACTAGAAGCAGACATTAATCAACCTGCTAAAATCTGCAAACTCTTCTCCAAAATTGAAATAAAACATTACCTGGGATAACATCATTGATATGCAAAAGAAGTGTGCTTTCAACACTTGCAAAACTACAGAGTTGTTGTCCATTGTATCTTCCATCCCAATTTCCAATTGGATTATCCTAAAAAGCATTTTATAACATGTTTATCCTGATGACTCAAGAGAACAGATGAATGCACTCAAGAACATCAGGATGTTACTAAAATTTGCAAAGGCTATATGCAAAACTAAGGTTAAAAGCACAAACCATCACACACACACACACACACACAAAAAGGCAGATTCTTGTAGTGCTGGCAACCCAACTCTCACAGACAGAAACAAAAAAGGATTTGTCTACTAATAATAATTCACAATTAAGAAAAAAAAACACCTCCCAATTACTGAGCTACAATGCTCCGTTTGTACGCCATTTAAGAAGTTACACAAATGCAGCCATTCTCACTGGTTACCAAGAAAATAGAAAGGTTGAGGAGAAAGGTAACTGTTTTGATCTTTCATAGTGGAATCAAAGGAGGCTATGTAAATACAGCCCATTATATTCAATGTGTAAGCAGCCTTTTGCTACATCAAATACCTATAGATATATTTTGCCAAGCAGAACAGTGTTTTTACTTGAAAACTATTGTACGTTTTCCAATTATAGAAACAAACTTCAGGACAAAAGTGAGGAACAGCAAGTATTATTGAAGAGCTCTTGAGTATTAAAAATTAAGAGGTGGAATTCAAATTCATAGCAAAAAGTATTTTTATATTCCTTCAAGAGGCTCAAACCGACATATACCACTGTTTTTCTCAGAAAAGAACTGAGTTCAATAAAACATGCTTATCATTAGAATCAAGGACAAGATTTTTTTTTTTAACTTGGCAAGTCATTTTGAACAATAAGTAAAGCCTGTTAAACTCATATGCAATCTTGTTCATTGTTTGTTGTCTGGCAAAGTAATACTGTACTGCAGGATTCAAATACCCTAGAAATTCTCTGCTGCTTGTATTGTAATCCAAGAAGCATGATTATCCCCCACAAAAGCAAATTAACATATATTTTATCTTACTAAAAAAATATACTAGAGTGATTTACACATGGCAACAACTGTAAGTAGCTTTCAAGGATTCCACCCACCAGCAATATTGCATGTACTATTTTAAACACACATGCAAAAAAATCATAAAAATCTTGATTTCTTACCATGTCCACTCCAACAACGTATCCTAAACTCTCGTTTCCTGGTATGACATCACAGAATATAACTGTCCCATACTCTATATTCTTCCCTATCTTCACAGAAACCCTGGAGTTGAGCTCCAAAGGAGGAAGGTCTACCTGCATTGAGTCAACTGGAGCTGCATAGTCATTCTCCAGTTCATTGTCATCGTCTTCCATCAGTTCTAGTTTGTCTAGTGCAACAAACACTCCACAGTCCTCATCGCATCTGAACAGCTGTTTGCCTTGGTACTGTCCATCAGTAAAACCCTGACCGCGACCTTCTTCCTGCATTTACAAAAGGAAAAGAAAAATGAATGGTGAAGTCCAGCCAAATGTGGAGAGATGAGGAAGGCCCCAAGTTTCAATTTCAATTCAATTTCAAATTTATTGGTCACATACACAGTCATACATGGTACGATATGCAGTGAAATGCTTAT
>JAEANM010006722.1:0-13335 GCA_017656035.1 Myanophis thanlyinensis | reverse complement strand
TGTGTGTGACCAAAAAATATCTTCATGTTTGAAGACATTATGCAAATTCCATATCACCACTACAAAGTTGATTAAGTGTGAGACATGATCTAGGATTCTGAATAGTACTTTTAAGTATTGAAAAGTTGATTTAATGCCACTCCCCCCTTGTCCTTTTGTATGAAATATTTACCAAAACAAGTTGCTTCTTTTTTTGCTCCTCCTTCTAAATGAAATAGTTTAAAATAAGACTTTTTTTTTCAGGAAACCAGAAGACAAGTTCTTACATAGCTAGGAAGTCACTTTAGTTTGAAGAACGTGGAAAGGGCGAGGGGGTAAACAAAAACAGAAAAAAATGGGTTTGAGGTCTGACCCTGGGATTGGATTTGGTTTCTAACCATATGAGATAAAAAGTGATTAAAAGAATAAGATATATTTAATAAATAAAATTGATAAACAGACAAAAAATAATTTAAAGGCATTTCTTCAAGTAAGTTATAAATAATAAGCACAGATGTTCATGCCAAAACTGCCACATATTTAAGCAACGGGGTAGACCTACACAACTTTTAAGGGACAGAGTTGAGTTATAACCTGACAGATACCAAAAATCATCTTGTTTTTGCACTCTTGTCCAGGTTCATGGGCTGACAGAGATAATGACTAAATAATGACTGCCCCTAACTACAAATGTTCCCAGTAGCAAGCTTATAGTCATAAATCACACCATAAATTATATTGGTTAAAACAGGAGCATCAGATGAAAAACAATAGGATTGATCTGTGCAAAAACTGAAAATGGGCCTATAAGCACCATATCCAGCTTCTTGGATGGTCACATGTAGGAGAGTATTCAAGCAGAAAGTATGATGTGATTCTTCAGGAACAATGGGGAGAGCTCCTCTGGGATGATGCTCAGAAAATGTGTGTACGAGATCTTGGCGCAGCAGATTAGGTTGAGGTTATCAGTTGGGTTGCAACTATTCCATTTGACCTGCCTCATGGTTATGCTACCAGAGCAGGCCATGATCATCAGATTTTTTTCATTATAGATACAAAAACAGCTTGGTAATGATGATTGGCTTCTACAGAATCTAAGAGTCCAGCCCTATATACCACATGGGTGAAATCCTGGGTTTCTTTCTCACATCCTTTCACTGACTTTCTTACTGGTCTGTTTCTCTTGGTCATAGCTGGCACTGTATTTACACAACAGTCTTTGCTGTTGCCAGACTCCTTGTGTCTCACTTTGCAGCTTCAAGCCACCACACTTAACCTAAATCCTTCATTTTCTTTATAAACTTCTTTAATCTTTATTCAAATTGAGTGTTCAGTCCTTCAGTGGGGGATTATACGTAACTTTCAAATCATTTCAAAAATCCATCCTATAATACCTCCCCAGTACAATGATTTTATGAAACAATAGAAGGGAAAAATTAATCCTTTACAGCATTCTCTGAGTGGTTTACAGAGTCAGAATATTGCCTCCAACAATTTGGGTCCTCATTTTATTGACCTCAGAAGGATAGAAGGCTGATTGAACTCCTGGCTGTCTGCATTACTGCACTCTATCCGCTGTGCCACCAGGACACCTATGCTTAAATAGCATCATCTATTGTATGATGTGCTATTGGTATCCAGCAACATATGTGTTTAGTTTATTATATTACTCCTAAAAAAAAACCCAACCCTTTGAAAGACCCAATATTAGTATCGATCTTGGGCTCACTTTAATTTTGTTTCCCCAGTTTGGTGCTTTTAAGGGGAACAATGTGGCAAGCTTTAGTTGGTATTTCCACTTGCCAGAATGCTTCTAATATGCTTGCATTGCCTAGTAAGTCCATCTGTACAGGACAGGGGCCTAACAGAGTACATTGCCCAGGAGATGGCCCTTAGCAAATTGTAGCTTCTGTTTCTTCAGCTATTAAACAAATCACATAACTGCAATATTCTGAAGTGTTTCCTTTAACTTCAAAGAAAGAAATGAGGAGAGGCAGATTATACCACCAAAAATGATTCAGCATATGGATCACTTGCAGTTCAAAATTTACTTTATTGCTTTGACAATCATTTGGTTCAGCTCTTTCAAGGGTCTATGTCTGTCCTTTAAAATAATGGTGCAATCTCTTGACAGCTTTCACAACTGCTTTTCAATCTCCAAGTAATTTAGTTCCCTCTCCTTTCTATATAATCCAAAGCATCTTGACAAAATAACTGAGTACTAAAGATCCAGTGAACATTGTATGGAAACCACAAACAGCACTTTGCTAAGTCATTTACAAATGCTTAGCAGTAAGAGACTGGAAAGATTAGACAAACAAAACAAACCTGAGAAAGTGACATTTGCGTAAATAGTGTTGTGCAAAGTGTCTCAAGGCTTCAATTGGAGAAGGGGGGATTTGAGGAGAGCAACTGTTCTTACTCTTAAAAACTAAATTAATCTTCCAAGAATGAACCAATAATATCCTTGAGAACAATATCATGAAATTTACCTGTGGAGATTTCAACATAGAAATGCTATGTTTTTGAAGGCAGTTTTTACTTCTGCTTCACCAGTGGTAAGAAATAAAAAGCAATAGTGAATGGTGTTCCTGTTTTGTAGAAAAGGAGGAATATTCACCAGCTTGATAAACCTTAGCCACTAAGGATCAGCTTTTCCTCATTTGGTCTAACTATGGTTTAACCTGCCCTACTAACAACTTTTTTTCTGATGTGTCCCTGGTGATTTTCAGGCTTCATGAATGAGATAGACTGAGAAATTTCCTAACAGTGAGAACAATTAAACGGTAGAATAGCTTGCCTTCAGAAGTTGTGAATGCTCCATCACTGGAGGCTTTTAAAAAGCTGGACAGCCATTTGTCGGAAATGGTATACGGTCTCCTGCTTGAGCAGAAGGGGGTGGATTGAAAGACCTCAAAAGTCCCTTCCAAGTCTGTTATTCTGCTTCACTTGCAAACCTAACCATGATAAGACCCAAGTCATTCCCTGTATTAATCTGACATTTCTGAAGTAGTCCCAAACATTTGCATCCTTGGTGGGGCATGGAAGAAGAAAGTGATGAAATGCTGCAAAAGCTGTAACTTACATACTTCTGTCAAAGTTTGGGATGCAAGTATATAAAGATATAGTGCAGGTGTGTCAAACTGGCAGCCTGTGAGCCGGAAACATTGCATGCAGGCCACATCCACCCCGGTTCTGCAAAGGCAAAAAACATACGTCATGTGGCATGATCAAGTTTGACACCCGTGGTATAATGTGCATATATTACCACTTAGATGCAATCACTATGGATTGTGGACCTCTGGGCTCCAAGATTCATAATATTGGTTATCCTTTTCAACCATTATCTTGGAGGAGAGTCAAGTAACTGTAGTGCCCCAAAATAGGCAATGCAGGAGAACTAGGAATTGGCCATGTAAAGCTTCAACACCAAATCAAGGATAGGTAAAAAGCACAGGTTAGTAGTAGAGAAGTCTATCAAATACTCAGTTTGTGCCACCAGCCACGGAGAAACAATGTTTTCTCACTTTGACTATACAAAAAGATAAATAAATCATTAATTCCATTCTTCCACAATTTGAGTCATTGTGGGGAGAGAAATCTATGCAGTGCAGGGGTGCCAAACTCATGCACAGGCCATGCCCACCCCAGCTCCGCAAAGCAAACTATCATGATATGTCACATGGCATGTAATGCAATAGAGTTTGATGCAGTGATGTAGTGGTTATGATGAGAAGCTTTCCAACTGTATCTCTGGCCAACTATTTCTTCTGCATTTATAAGCTTTTTGTAAGCAATGACAACACTTTGGTAGTGTAGTTGTCCATTCATATAGTTCCACAGGTGGAGAAACAGTATACACACATTCTAAGCAATACTTGTGTATGGAAAAACATAGTCTTGGAATCAAAAGGCAATCAGAGTACACTACAATGTGATTACTCCCAAGCTCAGTACAGTGCAGCATTGAAAATATACCAAGTTTCCTCCCATTTGAGATGAATTGCAACCAAGTAAGGAAGGAGAGAAAGGGAAACATACGATAGACCTCTATTTATAACAATTGGGACCATAATTTCCAATGCTAAGCTGTTAAGGGAATCACACTTGATTTTATAACCCTTTTTGCCAAGGTTAAGCAAATCACCACATTTATGTGAATCATGTATGTTAAGGATGGTCCCTCATTAGAAGAATGAGTACATGACGAAGCATTGTAAGAGTGGTGTGATAAAATACACAAACCAAGATACAGAGACACTGAGTAGAAAAATAGGTTTTTACTTTTCCTTGGAAATAGAGGTTTAGCAATATCCATCAATCAATCCAAATTCATACACAGTCAAGTCAGTCAGTTATCAAACAGTTCAGGGATAATCTAATAATCAAAGTCCAGTAACAAATATACAGTTCAATACAGAGATTGCAAACAGTAGCAAAACTCACAGTAAATCCATGCTGGTTAATACAAAGCTCTTCAGTAACAACACCCTGCAATCAGTAACCAACAACCAGTAACCCACATCTACAAGTGATTCTGGCTCCTTGTTGCTGCTTGATGAAGCTGCAGCCAATCACACTTTCCTTAAAGTCACAGCACTTAAAGGTAAAGAAACAATCCTGGTTTATATATTGTCCACCCAACTATTGTTAGTTTTACATTCCTAACAATGTGGTTATTAAAACAAATCAAAGCTCCCCATTGACTTTGCTGGTCAGAAACAAATTGGGAAGTTCAAAATGGCATTCTTCATTGTAAGCTATTCCTATTATAGCAGAGGCAACGCATCACTTGTATTGAAAGTATACTTTAAAAAGAAAAATTAATGGTGGGCCATTTAAGCTCAATTCTTTCTGCCTAGCTGGGATTCCTATCAATTAAATAATTTCCCTATCAATCATGAGTGTTTCAGATGACATGGCAGAAGCAGTACTCAAAATTTGCCTTTTATAGTCCCTTTCCAGTATTCTTTTTGAAATTCTATTTTTCCTATTTTCTTAAGATAAATCAAAACAGGATGAATAAAAGTATGATCTATTCACATTTACTCAAAAATAAATTCCTCTGATTTCCACATGGACTTCCTTCCACATGAAAAAGATATTCAGTAGCCTACCATGTTGTGGCTGCTATGTCTATGGAAATTCTCAGTCATCCCATTCCCCACCAGTCAGAACTGAAGAAGTTTCTTGGATGAAAAATGAAATGTGTCAGGGTTCCACACAGCATCTGCAATTTAATCAAAACTCCAAGAAGCAAAAGTCCTTAGAATGAGATTTTATTGAAGACATCGTATTGGTACATCTGGAGAAAATCCGAATCTGAAAAGCCCGCATTTTTTCTACCCACCTAAAGTGAAAGTTACTTCCCCAGTTCATCACATGCCACCCTCTGCCAAATCAACTCTAGGTGGCATCCAGAGTTCATCCTCCCATGCCAACCTGCCCCTCAGGTGCAAGTAGCAATGCCCAGCTTTGCTTTTGGTGAGAAAGAATGCAAAAAGATAAAAGTGTCCAAGTCAGCTATTATCTAACTCCAGCTCTCCAATGTTCCATCTTACTTTTGTGTCAAGACTAAAAGATCTACCATAATACTTTAATATAAAATCCACATGTATATCTCTTTTGGTCGTGACAATGTTTTCGAAGAAAGAAACCAAGAAATTCCATAGTTGTCTTTTGGAAAAGCACCTGTGGGAGTTGTGTTTTTCTGCCATCTAATGGTTGCCTTCATTTTTTGCAGGTCAGATATGGTAGCCCTAGTTTTAACATTCAGGTTGTGTTATAGTACTATGTACTTTAGAATATAGTTTTCACCAAAGACATTTCCATATTCGGTGAATCATATTTAGTTATCCTAATACTTGGAGTATATCTACCTTCGAACATTGCTTGCCTGTTAATAAGCAAATCACAGACAATTAGAGGCTATATCTGTGAACAAATTACACCTTTCATGTGCATTTTACTTTTTATCAACTCTTCGGTAGGCCCCAGATTATCAGGTCAAAAATTAGCATTGCCAGAAATAATATATGAAAAGGAGAAACTAATTATGGCTGTCCAAAGTGTAGATAATTACTTTCAAACAGTAGAGACAAATGCCACATAATTGTATGTGAATGAACCAATGAAGCAAAGGACCAGCCATTATATTGGGTAGAGCAAAGCAAGTCTTGCCCACAATCTACCATTCCTCCTCCTGAGATGCCTTCAGATGCAATGAAGGGGATTCCTCGTAGCAATGGTGAAGCCCAGTCAGCTTCTCCACATAGGATGGAGGGTATACCACAACCTATACAATCTGCAAATTGCTTCTTAAACATTACATACCCAACCCATTAACTTCTCTTGGCTGTTCCCTGGAATATCAAACAGAGCATAGCTATTGAGGAATAAATTGGGTGGTAGGAGGCATGGTTACCAGTCAGTTCCTATGACAAAGGAGCAAACCACAGGAGAAATTAGCCTGCAGCAGAGGCAGAACTGCTCCCAAAGTATTTGGACCTTAGTAACAAACATCATGGCTTAATGGCTGTTTTTGTATAATAATGAGCAAATAAATAGTACAGATGACACTGATGCTTATTAGAATTATGGTTGTATTCAGGGAAAAAGGCACAGTCAGGGTCAAGCCTGAGTTACTTCAGTTCTAAAGTAACCCACAGCTATGGGTGAATAATGATGGTTGCCATCAGCATCCTTTTACTATAAACCTTCCAGTTTCTCCCTTCCACAAACCAGGAAAGAATTGAAGGGGAAATTCTCACCCCAAGACTGTTTGGCTAAATATAGAAACAAAAATTGTGAATTTCAGCCAAGCTGAGGGCAGTTAGAAAAAGCCACTCAACTCCAGGCTCCAAACAAAAATAAAGTTTATTGAAGGTCCTCACCCCACAGAAAAATGTTTCCATCCACCTTCTAAACCCCAATATACCTAACACACTCTCAATTAACCCCACTTCAACCTTGCCTGAGGTAACCCCCTCATGCTGACAACTCCTTCACCAAAGATAACTAAAACTCTCCTCACCCAAAACCTCACCAAGCCTTCTCTTTTATTGGCTTTCAGGGATCATGTGACTCTCTGGGCTCTTCAAGCTGACGTTTGATTTGAAGGCCAGCTGCTCCCTATTAAGGAGTAAACGTAATTGCTTGATTCACACTCTACATTGAAACAAACTAAGCGCCTGGTGTGATCCAGATAAAATGTTAGGGTCATATATGTTTGGCTAAATGTAGTTCAGTAGGTCATGTAAACTCAGGCATTATCCCATACAGGAAAATGGTTTTGGGGTGCCTTTCTCCAGTATGTTGAATGTTATTTTAATAAGATATCTGCATACACACAACAGTTGCACAGCTCAAGCACCCTATTATTGTTCAAAGATGCATGTGTGTCAAAGCTTATCAAAAGAACAAATAAAGCCAAACAGGCATGTTTGAAGTAGAATTGATATTATGGGCAATCCCTTAAAAGCATAATTCTGTAATTCTCATGGCACTAAATTTGCAGTGTTTTTAAAATTCTGATCCTGATCCAGAGCACCTGAAATGGCCATTCAGATCCTACTGCAAGTTCCAGGGTCACTGCTTTGAATATTTTACATGAAGGTGTGAATTATTTAACGCTTCTAAAAGTCACATTGGCAAATTGGCTAAAGATGTTTAAATAAATAAATAAATGAAAATGACTGCTTTTTGAATAGTGCCCCTTAATTCAGATTGCAGCCAAATGGGACCAAACATATTACTCTAGCTTTGAAAGGTCATTTTTCATCTAGGTTATATAAGAAAATAAATCATTTTAAAACTGTCCTTTGGACGATTCTTGGCCAGAATGTTTTAGAACCTGCATTAATAGCTGTACTTACAAAGGTTGCTAAAATAAGGCTGATTTTAATTTCAAATGATCTAAAACTGCCACCTTCTGGCCAATCAATGATTTACTCTTCAAAAGAAACAGTTTTCTACATAATCAAACAATTATATGTATTGTATACCTCACCTATTGATGATTACAGTGTAAAGTTATTACTATTACTACCATTAACCACTACTACTACTATATCACCACCATTACAGACTCTCTAAGGGAATGTAATTCATCATTCCAAAGCAGCAAGATTTATAGTGATAAGCAAGACTGATTATACATACCACGCAGGTATAATCAGTGAGTTGCAATGTTGAGGTGATGGAGTAGTAGAGGGGAGACTCCAATTCAAGCATATCTTCAGCTCTAGAAACTTACTCGTTGACCTTGGGCTGCTCCATCTCCCTTAGCACAGTTTAACTTTTAGGCTCATTGTTGATAGGAACCAATGGAAGAATGATGGTATGGATAAAAAGGCAGGCTATAAATCAAATCAATAAATTTTCTGATTATCCCTTTTTTGGAAGGACACATAGACAGTACATCTTTGGGTTTGTTTGTTTTCTTCAAAACTATCCAGGATTAATATCTTCATCCTGTAGACCAGCCCTCTCCAATCTCTTTTAGAAAGTATCTAGAATTTATAACTTGAAAAATATATTAGATGGACTCTTATTGTTTCTTATCACATGGTTAGAAACCATTTATTGTTTCTAGACCATTTATTATTTCTAACATCTGGTAGCTTTATTTAGCCATCATTGATAGTTAAAGGCCCAGGAGGTTCCACCTTCCAGTGGGGACAATGGCTATTTAATTATCTCTGAAGGGAGATGGCAACATAGATTGTTTTGCCCCCTATTAGATGGAGAGATGAGATGTTCCTTAAGATTTAAGGAAGAAACCTGAAATCAGCCGGTCTTTCCTCTGGATTGCAAATCCTTGCAAGCAAGTTTCAGAAAAGATTTCCCCGATCAGCTGGTGAGTTGAACAACAGAAAGGCAAGGTCTTCCTTCAAATTCCCAGCTATGATGTAACCTATATTTTTATACACTAGAAAAGACCTTCCTCATTTCTAATATACTTTTTGGGTTATAATTTCTTCTTCACATATAGATACATGTTTCTTTTTGGTGATTTTTATTATTTTTGCAATTATAATTAGAAATCTCTGAGAACCTATTTTTGTTCACCTCACAAAAAGTTGAGAACTGAAGCAATTTACTGTAAATATTTAAATGGAGAAAAAAACTTCTCTTTTGAAAAGTGAATTTAAAAGACCCTCTTGTGTGGAAAAGCTGTCTTGTTTACATATCAATGATAAAACGAAACCTTGAAAATCAATCACCAGAGCACAAAATGGCTGCTTTAAAGGAAAGATTTGCTCTATGGGCTTATAAAGTGCTTGAACTATTTAGTTCTTTACTGAAACCAGAAGTTACAGATGAAGATGAACAAATCCCTCTGGAGGCACTTGAGATGGATTTACAAATATAATTGGATGATCACTTAAAAATTGAAAAAGGCTTGTAGATTATCCTTTCAAGTTGAAATTAAGAGATTTAGTGGTGTTCATGAAAACTGCAAATGGGCTTGAAAGATAAGAGTTTCAACAGAAAAGATACTAGAAGAAAACAGGAGTCAGACTTTTATTTATGGAGTTTAAGAAAGAAAGAAAAATATATATAATTGATGTATCTGATAATGATTAAATAATGATTTTTTTTTTACTTTTGGTGATGTTGAATGGTTATCTGGATTGGATAGTGTTTCTTTTAAAAATGTATAATGATATAGTGGATTAGTGTTTGATATCTAAACAAATCTGGCTTTCCCCATTGATTTTATTTGTCAATGGTAAACAAGTACTATCTGAGGCTGACTGGAAAGATTACAAAAGGTAATCACATGATCCTGGGACAGTGCAACTGTCAAAAATACATGCCAGTTGCTAAGCATCTGAATTTTGATCACATGACTGTGGGGATGCTGTCAACTCTGAAGCTGACCTGACCAGAGCCATTTTGGAGCTTCAGCATTGCCACACTGGAGCTGAGGGATAGGGATAGTCATATGTGTCAAAAATGGTCATAAGTCACTTCCTTCCAGTGCTGCTGTAACTTGAATGTTGCTAAATGAATGAATGTAAATCAAGGATTACTTCTATTTTCAAAATCAGGCACAAAGTAGTGGAATAAATTTATTCACAGATCTAATCTTTCAACCTTCAACTATGAACAGCAATTGAATGATAAACATTGTTCTTTTCCACAGGTTGTATTTGACTGTAAGAAACATCAGAATAAGTTTAAAACACTGTAGTATAATCAGTGGTTGAATTTCAGATCTGGCGCTAACCTAAACCCTAAATTGGGTGGGCAACTTTGGCCCCTTTATGAGCTGTGGACTTCAATTCCCAGAATTCCTGAGCCAGCATAGCTGGCTGAAGAATTCTGGGATTTCAACTCCACAGCTCATAAAGGGGCCAAAGTTGCACACCCTTACCTTAAGTGGATTTTTTGCAAAAGGATTTTTCCGATGTATTTTGCCAGGAAATGTATATAAGACCAGCTGAAAAGTTATGCACCCTCCTAACCATTCCTAGTGGCTCGGAATCCATTGGCATTGTCCATTTTGCTCTACAAATTCATGGAGAGCTAACCCTAACCCTAACCTTAACTCTAACCCTAATTTGATTTTTTGCGAATGGTATTTTCCCATGTATTTTGCCAGGAAATGTACATAAGACCGTCAGAAAAGCTATGCACCATCCTATCCATTCCCAGGGGCTCCAAATCCATTGGTGATATCCATTTTGCTCTACAAATTCATGGAGAGCTAACAATAACTCAAACCCTAACCTTAATTTGATTTTTCACAAATGGGATTTTCCCAGGAAATGTACATAAGATCAGCTGAAAAATTATGCACCCTCCTAACCATTCTAAGGGGCTCGCAATCCATTGGCATTGTCCATTTTGCTATATGAATTTATGGAGAGCTAACTCTAACCCTAATGCTAATGCTAACCCGAATTTGATTTTTCGCCTATGGGATTTTCCCACAGAAGACCGACTTAAAAGCTGTGCACCATCCTATCCATTTCCAGGGTCTCTGAATCCATTAGCGATGTCCATTTTGCTCTATGAATTCATAGAGACCTTATCCTAACACTAACCCTAACCCTAATTTGATTTTTTGTCTATGGGATTTTCCCATGTATTTTGCCTGGAAATGTACAGAAGAGCAGCGGAAAAGCTGTGCACCATCCTTTCCATTCATAGGGGCCCCAAATCCATTGGTGATGTCCATTTTGCTCTACGAATTAATGGAGAGCTAACCTTAACCCTAACCCTAACCCTAACCCTAATTTGATTTTTTGCCTATGGGATTTTCCCATGTATTTTGCCTGGAAATGTACAGAAGACCGGCGGAAAAGCTATGCACCATCCTATCCATTCTCAGGGTCTCCAAATCCATTGGCAATGTCCATTTTGCTCTACAAATTCATGAAGAGCTAACCCGAACCTGAACCCTAATTTGATTTTTTGCCTATGGGATTTTCCCATGTATTTTGCCTGGAAATGTACAGAAGACTGGAAGAAAAGCTATGCACCATCCTATCCATTCTCAGGGTCTCCAAATCCATTGGCGATGTCCATTTTGCTCTACAAATTCACGGAGAGCTAACCCGAACCTGAACCCTAATTTATATTTTCGCCTATGGGATTTTCCCATGTATTTTGCCTGGAAATGTACAGAAGACCGGCGGAAAAGCTATGCACCATCCTATCCATTCCCAGGGTCTCTGAATCCATTGGCGATGTCCATTTTGCTCTACGAATTCATAGAGAGCTCACCCTATCCCTAATTTGATTTTTTTCCTATGGAATTTTCCCATGTATTTTGCCTGGAAATGTACAGAAGACCAGTGGAAAAGCTGTGCACCATCCTTTCCATTCGTAGGGGCCCCAAATCCATTGGCAATGTTAATGTAAATGTTGCGATCTGTGTTGTACCTAAATGCTCTATGATTGTCTCTAAACCTAGTGTCTCTGGTTTCCATATAGTCAAGAACAGTATTTAATAAATTGGTTTATCACCTCAACAGAAGCTGAAACGTATTTCTTACCAACCCAAAATGAAGTGTTACTTGCTTTTGCTTGGGTTTTTTTTTCCTGAGATGATAATCAACAATTTATCAGGTTTGGTACTTCGGTACCTTTCTTGTAATATTTCTACTTTAAGTAATGCACCTTCTTAAAACTTTGAATTATTTCCAAAAGAAGGTAATTCAATGATTGTAGTCCATGGATCCCTGAGGGACTGCAATGTCATCACACGGGGGGAGGGTCTGTAAAGGCTTGAAGAAATGTTATGATTTAAATCTTGAGTTAAGTCTTGGGGGTCTGTGCCCCTGGTTTGTGGCCACAAAATGTATTTAAAAGGAGTCCATAGTGAATAAATGTTGGGAACCACTGTTTAGGAGCCATAGTGGCACAGAGGTTAAAATGCAGTATTGCAGGATAATTCTGCCGACAGCCAGCAGTTCAATTCTCACAAGCTCAGGGTTGACTCAGCCTTCCATCTTTCTGAGGTTGGTAAAATGAGGAGCCAGATTGTTGAGGGCAATATGCTGACTCTATAGAGAACAGTTTAAGAACTGCTTAGAGAAGGCTATAAAGTGCTTTGAAGTGGTATATACAGTAAGTCTAAGTGCTATTGCTATGTAGTTAATTACAAGTCAACTTAATCCATACAAAGCATTGGATTCTGCTTAGGTGTTAACTTTAATTGCTTCAAATCATTCAACATTATATCTTTCTGTTTTTGTATGACTTGTTTTCTGTTTAATGTCAAAGAAATAATAATCCTCTTATGAATGCTTTATTACAGGGGTCGGGAACCTATGGCTCGCGAGCCAGGTGTGGCTCTTTTGAGAATTTTATCTGGCTCGCAGCTCCGCCCCTTCCCCCCCATCTCGGCTGTTCTTGTCAGTTCCCCTGCTCGGGGTTTGTCGCTTTCCTCTTCGGCCGCCATTTGTAGGTAAACCCTGTTGGAAAAGCCTCCGAGAAGGAAGCGGGGTAGGGGCAAAGGAAGAGGAGGGCACGCTTTTCGTGGCTTGCTGGGGCAGAGGGAATTCACCTGCCCACCTGCTTTTTGCAAGCTGGGGGGGGGTTGCCAGTGGGGGAGGTAGACAAAGCGTCCGCATCTCACGCCAAGTGCTTCTTCACTTTGCAAGCCAGCCAGGGGGGAGGTGGGCTTCGGAGCAACTCCCCCTGGTTCCCAAACTCTGTGGCGAGGCAGAGCAGCTGGGACTGGCATCCCAAGGTGCCCTGGTTTGGGCCTGGCCCACGCTTGCAGGGCGACCTGGCATGGATCAATGTTCCATTTAAAGCAGTGTTTCTCAACCTTGGAGACTTTAAGATGTTTGGACTTCAACTCCCAGAATTCTGGGAGTTGAAGTCCAAACATCTTAA
>JAEANM010006721.1:0-18353 GCA_017656035.1 Myanophis thanlyinensis | reverse complement strand
TCCCTCCCTCCTTCCCTCCTTCCTTCAGGCCTTTGTTAAGTAGCAGCCTCCTTGGCCCCTTCGATTTTTGGCTGCTTGGCTCCCCCCTCCACACACCCCGTTTCGGGACTGCTTTGGAGGACTGGGCCTGGTGGCTTTGAGTCTCTTCCTCCCCCCCCCACCCCCCCTTTAATGTCAGAATGTAAAAACCCTCCTCCTGAATCGGAGAGAAAACCCTGATCAGCCACATCTTTCAGCGCACCTTGGATGGCTGGTGGATCTGAATTTGGACTTGGGTTAAGGTCGGAGCAAGACACCCAATGCCATTTTTAGATAGTTACAGAAGGCCGGATCCCCCACCCCCTGGATATTAAGTTTCTGTATCCTGAGCAGCTTTTAAGCTACTGTTTCCGAGCTAGTTCCCTAGGAATGTCCTTGCTAGCTTCAAGCTTCCAGTTTCTCTTCTAGGGCCCTACTTTTATTTTCTTTACAGTGTACTTGATGTCAGTGAGCTCCTTCATGTTTCTGTTTGAGCATCAATCCATATGCAGACGTTTTAATAATCATTCCATCTTGCATCAGCTGTTTCAACCCAGGCCCTCCTACTTTCAGTGTTAAAGATCAGTCTCATTCTAGGAATTTGGCTTTTAGATGGGAGTAAATATTCCCATCTGATTTTGTATCCCAAGAAGAATTAAAAAAAAGAGAGAGAACTTCCAAAAACACTATTGCTCATGACTGCAAAAGTATATCTTTGCCCTTATAATTGCTTTGTAGTATTTAAATAGTTTAATATTATTTCTTGTAATTCTGTTGGTGCTGTGAAATAAATAATATAATTCACATGTTAAGGGATCTGAATCTCAGATATAATGACTTGCCTAAGGCAACATGTGGTACTTAAGTTTATTTATTTATTTATCAATCATTTCTTGGTTCTTTACATGCTGCAGTTTCATTGTGTTAAAAGACATTTTTCAGAATTTCTCAGGACTTTTTTTCTTGATTATTTTTGTCCCCTCCCCCCTTTTCCTCTTTATATACTGGAAGAACAAATATATATATATATGTCTATGCTGTTGAAATCCAACATCTTGTACATTAGATAATATTTTTAAGGCTTGGAGGCTTTGTTGCCTTTTCTAGGTCCTCCAAGAAGCTATTCCTTTTTCTTTTATATGTTTATCTGATAACTTAAAATACATATTAAGGGTTTGTGAAAAATTTTGAATTCAAGCCCTTTGGGAAGTATTTCATAGGCAAAACAATTGTTGAAAAAGAATGTTTTGTGCTCAAAACACTTCTAAGTGGTAGGCAATGCCCACTTCAGATGCTAAAGAGATTTGGGAGGTATTTCAGATTCAAAATATATTGCATATCAATAGTGTATATGGTAATATTTATAAATATATAGAAAAGCTACATGTTTTCTCTGTAGTCTGTAACTCTGAATTTCTTACTCTCGGTCCCTTTTATTTCCTCTTTAAAAATACTGAATCCTTAATATTCACATTATTACATTATATTGTTAACATGAGGCTACTGTTTGTTTCCAATCTCCTGAAAGACCATGATATCCTATTAACAATTTGTAAATTGATTTAATAAATGCAAATATTTTTGAAATCATGCTATATTTAATCAAAGACATAGCACTTGCAGAAAGTAAAGTTAAAACCAGATAAAATCTTGTGGTTAAGAATTACCTAGTTTTAAATATCTAAACAGACTCATCTGTCTTGAATATATAATACAATATTGTATCACTGTTACACATTTTCAATAGATGATAGTTTGCTTGTTCTGAGGTCTTAACAAATGACAAATATTTGTTTTGTCTCTTTTATTGTACCCTGTGCTATGGCATGACAGAGAGCGAAAGGTCAGGATAATAAAGGTAAGAAAAGTTATAATCTTAAAGATACTTCTGATAACAGATTTATATGAATATATTCATGCAAATGTTTGGTTGTGATTTATTAAAAAAATGAAAAGCCTATGTATTGTTACTTCTTTATAACTCTCAGTGATGTAATTCCTATATATAAATTCAGTCCTATAAAGTGTCTGTGTAACTCATTGGATTTTTATCTAGAATTTTATCTTAAATCTTAAAATGTATTAATTTCTATATTTTTCAAAATAAAAACCTGACAAACCAAGTTATAACAAAATTAAATTTTCAAAATAATTAAAACAATGTTTTGTTTCTCATACCCTTACTTTTTAAAAGTCAGAACGTTCTCTTTGAAAGAGAGTTTTTCCCCCTTAAGAAAAATCAGAAGGAAAAAAATAATACATCCAAGATGGTAATAATTTTGTACTGCAAGTACAACTCCTTCTTCTGTCATTGGAACATTATGAGATTATAAATCATGAGACTTGACACATCATCCCTCTTTTTCCACTGAAGCTATTTTTGGAGCATTTCTTCCAAAAAGTTGAACATATTTGGGAGTGCAAGATGTAGAGATTATATCTGAAATAGCTGTATTTTGGGGGGGGAGTTCCTGAAAGACAGTAGATCAATGGCAAAATCACCAATCCTGTTCAACCTGCTGTGAATTTGAATATAATTAGCACATCTTATTCTTAGTAATAGCAAACTAATCCTGACATTTTAGTATCAACATTCAAACATAAGATAATATTTACATGTTCAAAGAAATGCTCCTTGTTATGAAAGAGATTTTATAATATGTTAACATTGATAATATGGAATTTTAATTTTTCCAAAAAATTTAACTTCATGTATTTGTAGCATATACATATGCAGGTAGGTAGTCCTTGATTTACAACCATAATTGAGCCCAACATTTCTATTGCTAAGTGAAACAGTTAAGTGAGTTTTGCCTCATTTTACAACCTTTCTTGCCACCGTTCTTAAGTGAATCACTGCAATTGTTAAGTTAGTAACACAGTTGTTAAATGAATCTGGCTTCCCCATTGACTTTGCTTGTCAAAGGTCACAAAAGGTGATCACATGACCTCGGGACACTGCAACCATCATAAATATGAGTCAGTTGCCAAGCATCTGGATTTTGATTACATGACTACAGGGATGCTGTAACTGTGAAAACAGTCATAAGTCAATTGTTTCATTGCTATTGTAACTTCTAACTCACTAAACGAACTGTTATAAATCAAGGGCTATCTGTATATGTGAACATATAAAAAATAAAGTGGTTGTGTTTACAGCATAGTTTAATTGTTTATTTCATATTGTTAACTAAGCTTTTCTTTAACAGTATGCAATATAAACTACATATGCAAAATGAAATATATACAATTAAAATCAAATTATTCCTCAGTGCAATAGCACTAGAGAAAATGTAATTCCATAAGCTAAAGTTTAATTAGCACAATAAACTCAACTGCACACAATATATATAAAGGTAGTCCTCAGCATAACAACCACAGCCGAAAATTTCTGTTGATAAGCAAGACAGTGAGTTTGCCCCATTTTATGAGCTTTCTTGTCAAAGTTAAGTGAATCACTGCAGTTGTTAATAATAACACAGTTGTTAAGTGAATCTGGCTTCCCCATTGACTTTGCTTATCAGAAGGTTGCAAAAGGGAATCACATGATTCCAGGACTCTAGAAAAAGTCATAAATATGAATTCTGATCATATAACACAGGGATCTACAACAGTCATAAGTGTGAAAATAGTCATGTTAATTTCAGTAGTCACTAAATGAATGGTTATAAGTCAAGGACCACCTGTATGTAAATGTTGATCAATATAACATACATAACTCATACTCTTCTGATGATTGCAGTGTACATTTCTATTACCGGGCTGTTAATTTTTCTTTTCCTGGTTAGTACTTTCTGTATCATTTATTACGGATTTTCTGTATATGTTTCTGTACATATGTACATCTATTTAATCACAGCCCTATAACTGCCCGTCTCACATGATAACACTGGGTGGCATTCATAACAAAACACTAAAAATACAGAAAAACCATTAAAACAATCAATTTAAATTAAAAGATGAAATCAAAGTTTTTAAAAAATCACATTGGGGTCTTGGATGAAATAAGAGCATGCCGTACAACATGTCTAGCATTAGTCTTCATTGTTTGTTATGACAGAATGTAGTCCATGATTGGCAATTTGTGTTCTGTAAAAAAAACAACCCTAATTTATCACATTGAGGGAGATGTAAAAAGCTTATTAGAGTGAAATTCAAAAGGTTGTAGAAACCAGTACAAATTACTAAATACTATTAGTGAGGTACATATAATCCAAAACAAAGAAGTCTGCTTATTTAGATCAATCTAACTTGTCACTAACAAGTGCTATACATAATCGATGTCATACCTTCAAGGGTTGAACTTTATAAAGACCATTCATTCAGCATGTTATTGATCTTTTTTCTGGCATGCTAGCTGACTTGGAGGCCTCTCAGCTTTGGCTTCCTGCTTACACTAAATGCTTCAGCTTTCCTTTCCTGAACAAATAGATTTTAATTCATTCTTTGAGTGTTACTCTTGATTTTAACAAAACTCTGTTGCTGGTTGTTGAAAAACCTGTTTGTGAGGTATTCAGTAACTGTCATTTAGATAGTTTTTTATAAGGAACAATGGGTATCTTGAGGGCATGTGGAAGTGTTTTTCATCATGTTGAAATCTGACCTTTCCCCCTTCTCTAAATAGATAATGCTGTGGAATAAACACAGTTCTATTTGTGTATACCGTCATGCTTTAGAAAACAGATCTTTATTGAAACTTCAAAGTGTGTGTTATAATTGCAGCTCTTTTGTTTCAGTGCAAAATGGTTCTCTTCATCAGAAGGATACAGTGCATGACAATGATTTTGAGCCTTATCTTTCTGGACAGTCAAATCAGGTTAGTCTATATGCCTGAAAAGTGATTTGATTTTTTAAAAAGGGATTTTAAACATATGTCAGTTGGAAGCAATGAAATTTGTTTAAAAGGATTTTTTTTCTAACACAGACACAATCAAAGGCCACATAATTAAATAAATCTACATTACCCCTGAATACTATGGCTTCTTTATACAGTACTCACTTCCAAACTAAAACTATTTTTCTTGTGGGTTAAAGTAGAAACTTTTACCATTTTAGAATATTAAATGGGATTGACTGGATCAGGCTTAAGTTGATGTTTCCAATTTTTATTAAATTATGTAGTATCTTTCTACTCTGTAATCCAGCTTTAGGACTTTCTATTTCAAATTTTATTGGCTTACTTATTGATCATATTTATACGGTCACCCACCTCATGAAGATAATAAAAACCATAAAATAGTGGTACAAATACACGGAATCAAAAATTGTTATTGAAAAGCAAAAAAGCAGCAGATATTAACAACAATGGAATCACACATCACCTCAGCAGTCCCTTGGGGTTCCCAGGCCCAATGACACAACCAGGTTTATGGTATGGAGCTGTGATGTTCCATAAGGTGGACACCACTGCTGAAAAGTCCCATCTCCCACTAAATGTAGCTCTGGCAGATGGCATCCATAGCTTACCTCTTCTGCCAGATGCGATAGGTTCTTATTGATAAGAACTCTTTTTTTACTGTGTATCTTGTCTTCTGTATTTGCTATAGTCAATAATTGACTAAAAGGGGCTTCAGTTTCACAGAATGGGTTAATGCAGGGGTGGACAATTATGGCTCCTTCATGACTCGTGGACTTCAACTCCCAGATTTCCTGAGCCAACCATCCTAGCTGGGGAATTCTGAGAGTTGAAGTCCACGAGTCATGAAGGAGCCATAATTGCTCACCCCTGGGTTAACGTCACTCAAATAATTTTGAAAGATTTGAGTGTGTATGCCAGTTCAAAGGATATACTAGTCTTCTGAAAAACTAATGTGTAGTCAATAGTGATAGAGCAGCATCCGCTCACAGAATAAATTTTCCATTCCATATATTGCTCAGGTCTACCTTGAAGGTTAGGCCAGTCCTCTAAAGCAGAAAGATTGAGTGAAGATAGCACTGGCTACATGATACAATACAAAGACTCCATGGTGCAGAGTTTAAAAGCAATGTGAAAGTTTGATGAGCGTTGACAGAAAATGAGTCAATGTAGCTTGCAAAGAAAGTAGGTTTGCAGAAAATATTGAGAAAGGATGACGCTGCTGGCTCAGGCTAGAGGTGAACTGAACTGGAATCACTAAGTAGAAGGGTGTTTTCAAAAATAGCAAAATGGACAGATAAGCAATGTGACTTTAAATAGGTAAATTGAATGCAAAGTATATTTATTATGTGAGCAAACACAACATGAAACAAAGAGACACAATGATTTTAAAAGGCCAGAATTCATGTGGTTATGGGAAAATAAGTTACACAACAGTAACAAATCAAATGTGGAACTTTTATTATATTTTATTATATATTTTATTGATTATATTCCTTAATTGGGGTAGATGAGCACTCCACAAGACAGAGTCTGCATTTAGTGTTCAGGTTTTTTTTTGAAATGCATAATTTGCACAGAGGAATCCACTTTGTTTCAGTAAGTGCTTTAGTCAAAAGAATCTACAAATATTTGATTTGACTAAGTTTTAATAAAACTGCATAATGTTGTTTGAGAACAGTTCAAAAGCAGTCAGATTAATTTAGCTGTACCATAATATTAGTGTACTGTGAAAGAAGTTTAAAAATAACTTCTCACTTATCCAAACTGCAGATTTTCCAACAAAACATGTCTACTCAAATTGCTCTGTATCTTGTGATTAATCCTTGAAGCAGTTGGTGAGAAACCATGTGAAAGAATTGTCCTGCCTTAATTTTGAAAGAGTGAAGAAGCAAGAGGGATATTTCCATGTTTTAAGGCATTTACAGTCTGTTATCAATAAAAGAGAATATTTGTAACTCAGGGCTGAATTGTGGGGGTCCTTGGTGGTGGTTTCCTTGTGGACATCTCATTACCAAACTAGGTAACGTCATCAACGCAAACGCCACTTCCTTCTGGCACTGATGATAATGAAATGTCTGCAAGAAAACCACCAAGCTCAGAGAGAACCTCACAGTCTTTTATATTGTAGAGTGGATTTGAACTTTCCTGAATTTTTTTCTAGTTTAAATAATGTAAACAACTGAATCTGAAATTGCGGCTTTGTCGTTTAACAGAGTAACAGCTATCCATCAATGACCGATCCCTACTTGTCCAGTTATTATCCACCTTCTATTAGCTTTCCCTACTCTCTGAGTGAAGCTCCCTGGTCAACCGGAGGAGACCCTCCTATCCCGTACCTTACAACCTATGGACAGCTGAGCAACGGCGATCACCACTTCATGCACGATGCTGTGTTTGGACAGCCTGGTGGATTGGGGAACAACATTTATCCACACCGGTTTAATTTTTTCCCTGAAAACCCTCCTTTCTCAGCATGGGGGACAAGCGGCTCTCAGGGGCAGCAGACCCAGAACTCGGCTTACGGAAGCAGCTACAGTTACCCACCCAGTTCCCTTGGGGGTACTATCGTGGACGGGCAGACGGGATTTCATAACGATACTTTGAATAAAGCACCCGGGATGAATAGCATCGAACAGGGAATGGTTGGACTGAAGATCGGCGGGGATGTCACGGCTTCTGCTGTGAAAACAGTAGGCTCTGTGGTAAACAGTGCCGGGATGGCGAATGCATTGTCGGGCAACGGCGGATCAAACCTCAACTTGCCAGTATCGAAGCCAACCTCTTGGGCTGCTATTGCTAGCAAACCTGCGAAGCCCCAGCCCAAAATGAAAGCGAAAAGTGGGCCTGTAATAGGGGCTTTGCCTCCGCCGCCTATCAAACACAACATGGACATAGGTACTTGGGACAATAAAGGCCCCATGCCCAAAATCCCAACGCCTCAACAGCCAATCCCTTCTCCTCAGTCTATCCCACAGCCACAGATCATCCAACCAATTCCCGCCCAGCCGCCCCCGCTGACCCAGCTGCCCTACCAGAACCCTCAGCCGCCGCCCCCTCAAAACCGATGGGTGGCACCTCGCAACCGCAATGCAGCTTTTGGCCAAAGTGTAGGAACCGGTAACGAAAGCAACCCGCCCGGGAATACCCCGGCGAATGCCATCCCCGGAGGAGGAGGAGGCAGCGAGTCCCACCCCGTTCTCGAAAAACTGAAAGCCGCTCACAGTTACAACCCCAAGGATTTTGAGTGGAACCTCAAAAACGGACGCGTGTTCATCATCAAGAGTTACTCAGAGGACGACATCCACCGTTCCATCAAATACTCCATTTGGTGCAGCACAGAACATGGCAACAAACGTTTGGACAGCGCGTTCCGCTCTATGAATAGTAAAGGCCCTGTCTATTTACTCTTCAGCGTCAACGGCAGTGGACATTTTTGTGGCGTGGCAGAAATGAAGTCGTCGGTGGACTACGGCACCAGTGCCGGCGTGTGGTCCCAGGACAAATGGAAGGGGAAGTTTGACGTCAAGTGGATCTTTGTGAAAGATGTTCCCAACAACCAGCTTCGACACATCAGGCTGGAGAACAATGACAACAAGCCAGTGACAAACTCCCGTGACACTCAGGAGGTGCCCTTAGAAAAAGCGAAGCAAGTGCTTAAAATTATTGCTATGTACAAGCACACAACCTCCATCTTCGATGACTTTTCCCATTACGAAAAGCGCCAGGAGGAGGAAGAAGTGGTACGAAAGGTAAACTGGCTTTAGAACGTTTTAATTCAGTTGGGGGAAGAAGTCTGCCCTGGAGGTGAATGGGAGTTGAGTGGTTTGCAAAGGGACTTTTTTTTAAAAAAGAAAGAAAAAAAAACTTATTTCGAAGATAGATATTGCGCGTTCTTCAGATTTAACCCACGAGGCTTCAACCCTCCAGCTTTCTTTTTTTAAACCTGCTTTATTGTAATAGGCCAAAACGTTGAGATGCGTCGGCTTTGTTAAATATGGCTTAGTTTTCAGTGCTGTAATGGATGTAGGCTGGTACAGGGCTTGGGAAACACAGGTAGTCCTCGACTTACGACCACAACCCAGCCCAAAATTTCTGTGGCTGTGAGACATTTGCTTTGTCCCATTTTACGACCTACCTTGTCGCAGTTGTTAAAGTGAATCACTGCAGTTGTCAAATTAGTAACATGCTTGTTAAAGGAATCTGACCTCTCCTTGATTTTGCTCATCGGAAGGTCACAAAAGGGGGGTTGTGTGACCCCAGTACACCACAACTTTCATAAATAGTCCCCGAGGGACTGGATTTTGATCACGGGGATGCCGCAACGGTCTTGTGAAAAATGGTCATGTCCCCCCCCCCTTTTTTTTTTTGGGTGCCGTTGTAACTTAGAGCAGTCACTAAATGAACAGTTTTAAGTCGAGGACTACCTGTAAGTGAAATATAAACTGCTCACCCAAGCACGAGCAAGATGTGTTCTGCTTTAAAGAGACGTGTACAAAAAAACTTCACGATTGGCAGGTTTTTTTGTTCCTTATGTGGGATATTCTAGCTGCTAGTTGAAGGAAGGGCTTAAAAAGTACCCATGTGGAAATGAAAGCCTTTTTTACACAAGTTGGATGTTGGTATATCTCTTTAGCACAGGCATGCAAAACCTTGCAAATCCAGAATGCCACATTTTTGTCCAAAAGCAATTACTTGATGTTCAAAGTGGTCTGTTTCAACTTTTTTTGAGGTGTTTCAAGCTCATTATGCTTTCAGAATTACTGAGCAAGCCTGTTTCAAACAATTGATTCAATCCTGACACGAAGTATTTTGAATTTGAAATTTTGCACAACGCTCATATTTAGAAAAAAAAAATAATTAGTGTATTTTTCAATTAACAGGAGCTATTTTAATATGTGTAAAATTGATTGTAACATTATTAATACAATATGATAATGTATCCTCAATGAAGCATTATGGCAATGATAGATTTAACCAAAACCAAAAGAAACATGAAAGGAAGATTATAAAATTAACCTATAAATGAGGTTTAATAAATATATCTCTTAAGGGCATTAACAACTAAGCCATAGCACAAAATAGAAGCATAGCCTGTTTAGTTTCCTCAAAATGCTGCTGCAACATAAGATTTATGCTTGTTTTTTAAAGCAAAGCAAATCCATATTATGGTAGAACTCATGAGTTTTCGGCAACCTGGCATAAAATAAAAATGGAGGGTGAAATAAGCACAAAAGTCAGAAGTGTGAGTAAACTAGAGTTACTGTGACATAGAGTTCATTGTTAAAAGTGAGATCTGGGAAACGTTGCTGTATATTTATATTAATCAACCACAGTTAGGTGCCTATTAGGTTTACAGAATTACCATATTTTTCGGGCTATAAGACGCACCTAGATTTAGAAGAGGGAAAACAAGGGGGGGAAAAAAGGTTTTGGCCTCTGCATGCCCCATTTTCGGTCCTTTTTTTTTTGGCCAGTTTTTGGGCCTTTTTTTGACCCTTTTCCTGACTGGTTTTGGGCTGGAAAAGGGCCGAAAAAAGGCCAGAAGGTGAGCGGGGTTTCAGCAATATTTGCACTATAAGACGCACAGACATTTTCACCCACTTTTGGGAGACAAAAAAGTTCATCTTATAATCTGAAAAATACGGTAATTTCTTTTTATCAGCTACTGTTAACAATGGTTTGGTTCTACTGCACTATGTTGTATCTCAGCTGCAGGTTTTCCACTGGTGTCAGGCTTATATTTACTGGTTTTAAGAACTCTTTGGTCTACATATATTGCCCAGGTAGATTGCAGCATCTAATCAAGTATGGCTGACATAGCTTCCTTTTTGAATAGGACATTAACTGGAAAGTTGAGGATGCATGCTGACTGGCAAATATAGATGAAAAGCAAGGGCAAACTACAGATACTCCTTGACTTACGACCACAGTTGAGCTCAGAATTTATGTTGCTAAGCGAGATAATGGTTGGGTGAATTTTGCCCCATTTTATGACCTTCCTTGTCATGGTTGTTAAGTGAATCACTCCATCTGTTAAGTTAGTAACACGGTAGTTAACGTGGATCTGTTTTCTCCATTGACTTTGCTTGTCAGGAGGTCGCAAAAAGGGATCACGTGACCCCTGGACCCTGCAACCATCATAAACTTGAACCAGTTGCCAAACATCCAAATTTTGATCATGTAAACCCTGGGGATGCTGCAACGGTCATGTGAAAAACAGTCGTCAACCCCTTTTTTCATTCACCAAATGAACTATTGTAAATCAAGGTCTACCTATAGTTTCATATCACCCTGAGAAAGAGGCAGAAATAGGGCAGCGTACGTCATCAGGAGTGGAATCCACTTGAAGATGACTTGTTAGTTTGTGAGTTTTAGATAAGGATGTGGTTCTGCCCAGGAATAATGTTAAGACCAGAGTATTTTTGTAAGCTTAGTTGAATTACCTGAAATTTCAGGTGTTACCTTTACTTCACAAATTTCCTTAGAAGCAGAAGAGAATATCCTCAACTGAATATTTGCTTGTAGAATTTCAGTGTGCTTGCACCAGCTTAAATTGTTTACACTGAAGAACAGAACAAAATGATCTCTCCTTGCATTGCAATAACGGCATGACAGGTTATTTTATTTAAATGGCATTATTTATTTTACAGAAATGTTGTTTTAGCTACACCAGTAACTATCAAATATTTGCAAATAATTTACGGAACACAACAGAGCAATTAGATTTAGGCTGACACATAAATGAATGCATCTAACTGATACCTACAGGAGGGAAAAAGAAGCAGATTTCTTGGTGCAAAATAAACTTGCCTTCTGGATAGCATTTTCTGCTTCTTTCACCTTAAAAGACCACCATGGGTTGTGGCTTTGGAGTTACTGTAATGTAAAAGCTTCCATGTAGTCTTTTTTTTAGCGCGAACATGCTTTTTTAGGCAGTGAAGTGTGTGGCTGCAGTAGTTTTGTTTCTAAGGAGTGGTCATCAGCCTAAGTAATCTTGGAAGATTACGTGTTTCGAGTACTGTATTTCCCTATTTTTAAGATCCTATTCAGTTTCAGAAGTGATACAGAACCTGCAAATGGCTGAAACTAACCTTGAAGATATGCAGGTCTAAAATACCCTTCAAAATATTTGCATGATATACCTTGTTTAGGATATACATATTTTTTATCCTGTTGATCAGCCAAAGGGTTTGTGCTCACAAAGGTTTTAATGCCTTTAAACGTTTAAAAAGTGGACTTGAGGAGCCAAACTATTAATCTAAGCCCTTTGAAAACATGAAATTAATAGGAACGAGAGAATGTTGAATGGGACATAGATGCTACACCATCTTGTTGAAGATCATATCCAAACAGAAGCCATCACTTGTTCAGGATATTGGAGCCACCATTTTTAAAACTGTGATTCAGAGAGTTTTCACAAAAAGAAAGTCCCAAATCATAAATGTCTCTGGAGATTCTGTCATCCAGGTCATGGTTGACCCACAGGTGCTTTTTCAAAAGGCAACTGGACTTTCTTGTTTTTGCATTGAAGACATTTCACTTCTCATCCAAGAAGCTTCTTCAGTTGAACTGAACAGAGAACTGAAGAAGCTTCTTCAATGAGAAGCAAAACGTCTTCAAGGAAAAAACAAAAAGTTCCGTTGCCTTTTGAAAAAGCACCTTTTGGCCAAACCATAAAATGTTTTTCTGCCCTTAAAGTAACAAGTTTGTGGGTCTGCGCTGAAACTATGTACTTTATGGTATCTATTTCTGATGAGAAGAAGACTACATTGAAGATTAAAGTTCCTTATACACACTCTTGAAATGTTTTCGCATTATATAATCCATTCATATCTAGTTTCTGGTGTGCTGTGAACTACACCCCCAGCAGAGACAAAGTTAAATGTACCATGGATTATGTCACTTTCCATCCATAGAGTCACTTTCCATTCCATAGAGTTCTAGAAACTACAAAACGTACTCCTTTAAGCCTGGTTTTTAGGTGTTACTTGTAATTTACAAAGAAATGTACTTCTCTGTATTTGGAGTATTTCTTAATTTTACAGAAAACACTGCCTTTAGGTATCCTAGTTTAGCTTTAGGAGTTAAAATTATCACAAAAAGCTATATTGTGGTATGTTTAAAATATATAGCATGGCATGAAAGCAGTTTCCTTGTGTTTTATTATAAGTAAATCTTGTTACATCATACGCAGACCACAGTGTACATGCAACAAAATAGAAATTTGAAAAGATTGGGTGTCCCATAGTTTTAGGGTGACGCGGCTTGTAAAAAAAATTAAGACGGATAAAGCATTTTTACTGGGTTTTCACATTCTAATTTCCTGTTTTTCTCTTTGCAGGAACGTCAGAATCAAAATAAACAATAAGAATAAGCATATATGGTTTGCTATATATATACATATATATATATATACTAGAACTGATATTAAATTTGATTATGAAAAATTGAATCTTTTTTTAAAAATGCCTTGGTGCTGTGTATTCTGGCATCAGGAGATTATAAAGCTTTCAGCTCAATATCTCTTTTTTGCAGGGGAAATTCAAATCTTGCATCTTTTAAGTACACTGTAGTGGGAGGGGTTGGGTTTTGTTTTATTTTTGTTTGCCCAGCTGAATATGCATTAAGTTGTAATCTTTTCTATGTAAAATGCTGTAGAATCCATTAATAAAGATGTTTCTTGTTTTTTTATTTTTTTTAAGTTGGTTAAAACAAGTTCATCTACAGTTGAAGATTTTGAAAATATTAGCATTTTTCCAAAGACTTTTAATTGCGGCACAAATTATGTTTCTAATTTGAAAAGTCAACTGCTTTTATATTTATGTACCACAGATCTCCTTGTCTCGCCATTCCCAGTCAGTTTAATTCTTATGGCAAGTAGAAACAAAAATACCCTGTTTGTGTTTTGTATATATATATTTTTTTGAGCAATAACCTGTATCAAAAATGTTGACATTTAATTTTTAGCAAGCTCGGGTTATTTTATGAAGTTCAATTTTATCTCTCACGTTCATTATTTTTGAAAATTTTTTTGAAAGTATACTTCTGCCTTCCTTACAGAAAATCCAAAAGGCGTAATTCACTGGGGTAATTTCGCATGCAAGAAGTATAAATGGGATTTCACACAAACACAATTGTACATTTTCATCATTTGCAGATATTTTTTGTGGATATTGCATGAGAAATATTCCTCATGGATTGTACTTTACGTCTTAAATTATTTTGTCTATAATTGGTGAACATTAGTGAACATCTGCATTGTATCATACCTTGCAAGAAAAAGCTGACAAATTTCCCTATTATAATTTTTTGCTTTATGTGTGGCTTTCAATCATTTAAATATGTGTTCAACATTGCAGGGGCTTGGGCAAAATGTGGCTTTTAATTCCCCCCCCCCCTGCTTTTTAATATTAAATTCATTACTTTTAATCTGTTCCCCCTTCCCCCCCCACTCACCCCCTCGAGGAAGTCACTTAAAATTTTATACTAATAATGGTGAGCTTTAATCTTGAATCTTAGTTCAGACTCATACGATGGATTATGCTTCAGATGTTTAAAATTGATTGTGTGTGCGTGTGCCTATTTTTTCTGTTGGATGAGTAAAAAAAAAAAACTGTTTTAAGAAATGAATCTTCTGTCATGTTTTTGTGGAATGAGGAAGCTGTCGGAAGAAGTGGCCACCAACCGGAGTTTTCAAAAAATTTAGCATGAATTCTTGGTGCTCATGCCTGTTGCTCTAGCACATTGAATCTGCACGTGTTTAATTGTAGAGGATCTTTTACTTATATTAGAAAGCAGGTATCTTCTGAAAAACAATATTTACGCAAGAGGACCTCCAATTTAAATGAAAGTTTTAAGCTGTATCATTTAGACTTGTATTTAGAACATATAGCTTTGTCTGTTACTTCTGATGTAAGGAGTAATGGAACAGCATCAGATTAACTTTTTCCTCTAGGAGAATACAAGCCTTAATAAATAATATCTACTTAGTAAGTGTGATGTTCTTTCATTTCTCCCCTCTCCCTTTATTTTAGCCTTCAGGCTCCTCCTGCCAGTTCTTCGCATCACTTTCCTTCTTCACTAAGATGGGTTAGAAAGATGATAGAGAGACCTTGCCCATTCAGGCTGGTAGTGGGGTAGACAGCTTCTAGGACTCAAAACTTGGTTTGGTTATGCTCTCCTAGGTGAGAAGAGAGGGAGGTACTAAGCACACATGAATAACATAAAAAGTGTCAGGATCTTCTGTCTTTCGTGGAACAAAGTCCAAACTTCCTTTTCAGCTGAGGAAGTTCTCTTTTTTTCTAGAACTAAGTGGTGGTGCAAATTTAAACCACTGGATAGGCATGCTGAGAAGATGTTAAGTATAGGTAGTCCTTGACTTAACAACAGTTCATCTAGTGACCGTTTCCAAGTTACAACGGCACTGAAAAAAGTGACATAACTTTTTCTTACAAACTTTACGCAGTTATGACCTTTACAGCATCCTCGTTATCATGTCATCAAAATTCAGATGCTTGGGAATTGGTTCATATTTATGACCGTTGCTGTGTCCCAAGGTTACGTGATCAAATTTTGCAACCTTCTGACAAGCAAAAGTCATTTAGGAAGCCAGATTCACTTAACAGCCAGGTTACTAACTTATCAGCTGCAGTGATTCACGTAACAACTGTGGCCAGAAAGGTGGTAAAATGTGGCAAAATTCACTTAAATGTCTCTGAACAGAAATGTTCAGCTCCATTGTGGTCATACGTTGAGGACTACCTGTTTAGGCATTTATAGTCTATCTGTTTATCAAATAGCTAAACTTCCCTCCATGAATTCACTCTATGCTGGACAAGTCTATCAGGAAATTGGGGAAAGAAGGAAAAAATGGTTAGTTCATTGTTGATTGTTTTTCTTTATGCTGGTCTTTGACATCAACTTTGACCTGAACTGATTAGCTGACCTATCACTCAGGTTTTGGGGGATTTGTAGAGTGTTGCCCCACATTAATAGATCTGAGAATTTGCTTTTACAATATTCTTTGGGCAAGCATATAGAAATATTAGAATTGTCTGTAATGAATACTCATGACTTAAATATGAGCAAACAAGTCAGCTTTGTGTGGCAGCAACCCCAAAAGCTAATACAATCCTAAGTTGTATAAACAGGCATGGAATCAAAATCACATGAAGTATTAGTTAAGGTCACACCTGGAATACTGCGTCCAGTTTTGGTCACCACATTGCAAAAAAGATGTACCAGAGGATCAAAGATGATTATAGGCCTGGAGTCTAAAAATTAGGAACGGTGGCAGGAATTGGGTTTGGCCAGTAGCAAAAACAAGGACTAGGGGTGACATAACTATTCCAATATTTGAGAGGCTGCCACAAGGAAGAGGGAGTCAAACTATTTTCCAAAGCACCAAAAGGGCAGGACAAGAAACGATGGATGGAAATTAATCAAGGAGAGAAGCAACCTGGAATTAAGAGGGAGGACAACTAACCAGTGGAACAGCTTGCCTTCAGAAGTGGGTGCTTCATCACTGGAGATGTTTAAGAAGAAACCGGACAACCGCTTGTCTGAAATGGTATAGGATCTCCTGCTTGAGCAAGGGGTTGGACTAGAAAACCTCCAAGATCCCTTCCAGCTCTACTCTGATTGCTTGAAATCAGCTAAGACTACCAAAGGGTACAGTTGACTTACAACGGCAATGAGAATTTCGTGTTGCTAAGCAAGATACTGTAGTTGTTAACTGAATCATGTTATTAATGAGTGCTGTTTGCTGTCCAGGTGGAGGTGATCTCTCTTGCCAGTTTAGAAACAACGTAGATCGTGCTTTTAATTTAATACGTGGATTTTGTATGTGTGCATAGAGAAATTGTCACTCGCATTGATGATGTCAACTCATTTGGATGAATGAAACGCCTGGAAGAAAACAACCAAACTCCGAGAGCACCAAGGACTCTTCCTTTCAACCCTTAGTTGCAAACATTCTCCTTCATTGAGAGAAATTGTCGTCTCCCTACCCCCATGCCTGACATAATCCCAGAACCCTGCCTTACTTTTAACACACATCTGATCCTTTTCAAAACTGGCCCATGGAAGCAAAACAAACTGCACAGCCTGAAGAATTCAATTAAGATCAGTACCCAGATAAATAGCTGTAGATCAGAGATGGGCCATTAGTTTTCCCAAGGGACCACATGAGAAACTTGGATTGTTGTGGAGGGCTGAACCAATAAGGTTGGATGAAAGAGAATAGACGTACGTAAATTGAATTGAAAAAATTGGCAGTTGCCTTCAAAATAAAATCAATCTACACGGGCCAGATTGGGACAGCCAAAGGAACCAGATGTCAGGGTTCCACACAACATCCTCAACTCAATCAGAATTCAAGAGAACCAAAGTCCAAAGAATAAGATTTTATTGAAAACATTGTCCTGGTACGATCTGGTGAATCCCGAATCTAAAGCTTCCAGGATTCCAACACCCAAGTTAAACTCAAAAGTTCCACCCCATTAATTATCACATGCTAATTATTGTCCAACCACTTCAAAGAGGAGTCCAATGACTTCTCAAACCCTTCCCATGCAGACGGCAAGACAGCTCTCATGAGAAATAACTTGAAAGGAATGTTAAACAAGATAAGCAGGTGCCGCTTCTACCTCCCCCCTTCGGCCTCTCAGCGACCTTGAACGTAAAATATGTCAAGATTCTACATAGCCCTAAAAACTACTTTTAAAACAGCCTGCACAATATAATGGAACACACACACACACACCCTATATTCAAATGTCCTTTTGGATCTTGACACCAGATGTGGCCCCGGGGACTGTAAAATGCCTAGGTCTGCTACAGAGAAATAAGACAAAACAATTTCCCCACATCCTTTCCAGAAGTCTTCAGGATGGTGCTCTACCACCTCAGAAATCAAACCTTTTCTGCTTTGTGGAGTAATCACGCAATTTCAAGCATCTCTCGTGTGTTATTTGTCGGCCCCAATGTCTCTGGAGATTCTCAGGCACGGTTGTCCCAAAGGTGCTTTTTCAAAAGGCAACTGGGCCTTGGTTTTTCCTTCCAAGACGTTTTGGCTTCGCACCTGCTTCAGCTCCTTGGATGAGAAGCGAAATGTCCTCAAGGAAAAAAAAAAACAAAACCAGTTGCCTTTTGAAAAAGGACCTTTGGGACTATCGGCCCTCTTCAGTTGGCCCGCCCTAATGCGCAGCTTTAGATGGGTCCTTGAGAGGACAAACTTCATTTGTGGAGGGAAGGTCCCCATTGAGCCAACTCCGCAGGTCTCGCACGCCTTTCTGTGATCCAGGAAGTCCCCTTTGACCCAGACTACCGAAAATAAGTACTGAGCTTTGTGACATGTTGACATAGGCCAGGGGTGGACAATTACGGTTCCTTCATGACTCGTGGACCTCAACTCCCAGAATTCCTGAGCCAGCCATGCTGGCTCAGGAATTCTGGGAGTTGAAGTCCACGAGTCATG
>JAEANM010006720.1:0-18353 GCA_017656035.1 Myanophis thanlyinensis | reverse complement strand
TTTTCTCATTTTGTCTCTCATAGTTGAGGTCTACCTATGATGCCAATTACAAGCCTCTCTCATCTTTTTAAGTGGGAAAACTTGCACAATTGGTGGCTGACTAAATACTTTTTGCCCCACTGTACATTTTATGAACTGATTGTGCATAGCTATAGCTTTCAGGTTGGGAAGATGAAATTAAGATTGTTGTACTTTGCAAAGAAAAGTTACTTTTTCAGCTTCCCCCACCCCTATAATCTGTTAGTAAAATCCATGCTGTATAATTTATACAATATAAGATTTAGGTGTTAAACAAAATAAAATAATTTGTTCAGTTTATATTGCATCACAGTTTTGAAAGGGAGCAGGCCTTTACTGGAGTAAATGCAAGATTTTCTTTTAGAAAACATTTATTAATAGTATTATTAGTATTTATTAATAGATGATAATCAAATATTCATTGAGCTTCTGTTTTACTTTAATGTTTGATATAATTAAATACTAACCTATTAAACACTATTTGATATTGCAAAGAAGATTACTGTTTCTAACTTTCTTTGACTCTGCACTATTATAATTGTCAGTTGATTACTTGGATGTCATTCCTTTATGTCATGTGCCTAATTGATTTTTGGATTTTAGGCAAAGTGATACATTATGTTATGGATACTAGTTCAAAATGAATTAGGGTTTGCCATTGCTGTTTTCTTAACCACAAGAAGAATTAGAGTAACTGTTCAAGACTATGGGATAGAAGAGAGTAGTTTTAAATCTCATCAATGGCACTGAAGTTGAAAATAAAATTTCAACTTCAAAAAGCTGTTGGAATCATCTTTTACATGCTTCATCCCATTCTGTCTTTATTTGAACAAATCTGACTTCCCATGTTTTTTAAAGTGATGCATCAGGAAGCTAGAGAGAAAATTGTGTACAAATAAATTTGAAAGAGCCAGAATCAGATGTGAAATGCTAAAAGGTAAAGCATAGCTCAACAATTTAGAGATTCCTTTTTGGCAAATAAGAGTGATGTGTGCCCATTAGGTCTTCTCAGAGGCAGTCAGATCTTTGGAAGCTGGTTATATGTGCTAAATCTTGAGATTTTGGTGCCCAAATGTTCTAAGACAAAATATTTTGCATTCTTGTCTAAAGGCCTACAGTAACTACAGGTATGGTAGGTTTACTCACTTGTAAACCTGAAGTTTACATATATACTTATATGTTTTAACCTCCTTTACAGTATGCTTTATAAAAACCTTGAATATATTTCCTCTTTCCATTTGTCAAGTTTTAATCTTTACATTCCATTCAGCTGACATATCCTATTGTACTGCAATATTACTCAATTTCATACCTTCCAAATTAGAGGTGGTGTTTTCTACCATCATATAATTTGTAATGTATGAAGGTGATAAATAAAACTCAAAACTTGTTATTTTTTAACAATTAGAATGGCTTAAAATATATTTATAATACTTTCTATTAGATGTATCAGCCTATTTGAGGGAAAAAAAATAAAAAGACAATTGAATATTGAAAGTTGATTATGAGTCCTACATCACCTTAATGCTTTTTCAGTAATCAGAAATTTCCTATTTCTAAAATAATTTGTTTAGGATTCCTGGAAATTAAAAATAACTTTCTTACTGACGCATTTTGATGTATTGTTAAGATGAGGTGAAAGGCGTTTAAAAAAAACACCAGTAAAGGACAGTGTGTGTGTGTGTGTGTGCGTGTGTGCTAAAGCATCTCAAAATAATTTACAATATAAAGAATATGATTTACAATATAAAGAATATGATGTATATTTCTCCATCACTGTTTAACTTATCCTGTAAATCACATTTAAACAAACCCCTAACCCATTCCCCTTTTACATTAGTTTGTATTTTAATATTATTATTAAATATTATTAAATTACTATTATTATGTATAATGTACATTTTTATGTATAATGTACATTGAAGATGGCATTTAATTTCATTATACGAGGTGTAATGACAAGTATTTAAATTCAAATTCAAATATTTGTTTTTGAAACATAATAAAGATACTTAAAAAAATTAAGAAGCAATACATTAAAAAGCTTAAAATATGTGGATAAGTTTGTTACCTCTGAAAGTTAATGATTGCTCAGTAATGAATACAGTTGCTCGTGTCTTTTGAATTTTTATTCTTTCTGTGTTACTCCTTTAGTTTTAAGGATTGAATGTTTACAATGATATTCCTGATCTTGTAACAGTGATAAAATGAAATAAAATGTACAGTTGTTAAGGATAGAAGAAATGGGAATGGAGTCAGAAGGAAAGAACAGTTGGAATAATACTGTTCTTGATTTCTTATGGCTAGGGAGGAATTTGTGATGGAATGTAGTCTGGATTCCCAGGAGGAAGGAGGGTGCATTCTAGAGCAAGAAGAGGGAATTCTTTAGGTAGTTTGTGTGACAGAAAGAAGATGAAGATAACCCTCCCTAATAGTTCCCAGAATATGCTTCCTGCAGATAATAATTTGCTTTAGTTGGCCAAGATTCTATTTATATGTGTGGAACAATAAACAAATCTGTTTGGAAGTGTTATGTGTTTTTCTTGATAGTTGGAACCTTACAAGAATCTTTGTCAAGAAAAATTACGATGTAAGGGGAACACTAAATTTGTCATTGCTATTTTTTAAAAGAGCTTAAGGATCCTTTTATCAGTAAACGTTCTGCATATTATTATAATTTATGCATACACCAAAATAGTAAAATGAATTAGGTGGTCCTGTGCAGAAACTAATTATGAAGATGTTTGGCTTTCTAGTTCCTTGATTAAAGCAATAAGGGAAAAAGAAAATATTTGGATTTTTTTTTTAAAAAACTACAGGGTCTTTTTTGTTCTGTCAGATTAAAAAATATTATGAATATTTCCTAATTTTTTAAAATACTATATGAGGTAATTAAGATGAGAAAGAAGTTGGTCTATATTTGGAATTTTCACACTAAATCAAATTAACAAGTGAAAGGTTAGAAAGGTTCTTAATATTGTATAGATATATTTTACAAAAGAAGTAGAAAATAGTAGTCAGAAATTAAAATTGATTATGCAGTGCTTCATGTGGTAAAATGAGTATTTTAAGCTTTGGTTTAACCCATCACTGTCAGTTAATGTTCCCTATATTTCTTAAAAATATGTCTCTTTGTTTTAATGTGATGTTGTTTACTGATATTTTTAACATTACATTTTTGTTTGCTTGCTTTTCCTAAAACAGGAAAAATGAAACTATCATTTTTTAAAAAATAAGTTGTAGTTCATTTATAATAAAATTTAAAAATAGTCAAAGTAAACTGAAACAGTAGGTTTACAGTTATTTTCTGAGCAAAGTGTACTTTTTAATGTTTAAAGTGAACATACTTTTATGAACAAACCAATGTAGTTAATAACTAAATGAAGTTACAATAATGCTAAAAATGAGTTGTATATTTTGCATTTCCTCCAACATTTCTAGTTTTTATTTTTGGTTAAAAAATATTTCTAATCGTTATTATAAAAGTTAGCTTTAAGACCAGGCAGGGATAAAATTGCCCTCAGTGCCCTGTCAGCAGTTGCAGCAATTGGCAGCATAATTTCAGTGATTTTGAATAAAAACACATAACAAAACAGTATAAGCACTAAGTAGTCTTAATGTAGTTTAAAAACAAATCCAAGAAGTTGAAAAATTATGGCTCCATACAGATGAATGAGAATTGACTCTATCCACTTGGTGTCATTATGACCTGTATGGCATCTCTTGTTTTTCCAAAGACTGTAGATGCCACCACTTCCTTTGACCCTTATTTTCAGGGGCTGCCAAGTAAGGAGTCAATCTTAAAACATTTCCTTACATGAAATAGGATAATTGAAAACCAGCTTCAGAATTATGTCACTATTTTATAATCCCAAATGCTTATAGAACATGAATGTCAGATTTCATAATTTGTACCTGACAGTATTTCACTGTTTTTGAAAATGTCACGCAATGAAATATGCTCATTTTCTGAATTAGAATTCAAGGCACTTTCCTTAATAATTTTGGAAAGTTTACACTGGTGGTGTACAGAGCTTCTTGTGAAAGAGTATAATGTGAGTTTCTGAACATCTCATGAATGGAAAGAAATCATAGAACACTTATTCTAGGATTTTCCTTTAAGAACACATGTTTTTGCTGCATCACTGTGGTTGAATGATCCATTCATTTAGAAATGCTGGGCAGAATTATTCACCCCTCCTGCTGTGAAGGAGGCAGAGCTGGAACAGCAATTCATGCTGAGGTGCTGCAAAGATTTGTGCTGTCTCATGAATTTATATCTTCCATGAGGCTTTCTTATTACTTGAGAATTTGTTCTTAATGCAATGGGTTGCTCTTATGTTGCACATTTTCAGTTAAAGAGAAAGCATTGAACACATATTTCTTGTAAATATATTATCACTTAGTAATTTTTCCCTTTATTTTCTTTAAAAGATATTTGATTTAATGGATGCAAAGGCACGTGCTGATTGTATTAAGGAAATTGATCTTCTTAAGGTAATTTTTTTTCCTTTTCTGGAATGAATATATACTCATTACAATTCTGATAATAAAAGAAGCAATGAGTTATCGGTTATAGGTAATTTTGTGCATGTTATTACATATGAGTAGCAAGGTATCTTAACTTAGAGCTTCACTGAATAGTCAGCAGGTCAGTTTGAATTAAAATTTTATTTCAGATTTACATTCATCTGTGGAATTTGACGCAGACTAAATTTGGCCTAGTGACTTTGTTCCTGAGGGAAGGAAGAAGAATGAATCATGAAAAAGCACCAAAGGTCTTTCAGCTACTTAGAACTGTGACTGAACAGGTCTTACCTACTGATCATACCGTACACCAGATATACTTGATGAAGTGAGCCATAGTTTAAGGCACTTTACCCAATAATAAATTGATTCAACCTTTAACCCAAATATGCTATTTGAATTTTTGTTATTTTTTTTCTATAGACTAATTTGGTTCTCCATTTAGAAATTTAAACACAGATTTTATAAATTATGGGGGTCTCAACTCCACATGGTAATAAATTATATGCTATATTTTAAGTTAAAATATAACTTAAATTTTATTTTAAGATACCTGTAATTTTAAATAGGATCAGTTGTTCTATTACCATGGGTAATAGAGTTCTTAATTTTTTTACATGCTTTCTCTACTGCCTTCTCTTACTTTCAAATGTATGTTATATGGGTGGTGATAAAGGCATAAAGGCACTGGCCAAGGAACATAAACATATTCACAAAAGGAAAAATGCATAGCAGAGAATATTTATGTGTATTGCATTGCACTTGAACCAATTACTGTATTTTTGTTGTCAAACCTTATAAAGTAATAGGTTTCCAGTTTGCTTTATATTTAAAATGTTATTAAAATCTGTCTAATAGCAGATAGTGTTTTCTGGAAGTAAATATCTGTTGCTTGTTTTAAAAATGTTTATTATAACATGATTTTAAAAGTTAGGTATGTAACCTATATTTTAGTTATTATATTTAAAACTTTCATTCATACAGATAGCCCTTAACTTATGTCTAGTCATTTAGTAATCATTGAAAGTTACAATACGCTTCCCCGGGCTACTCGTGGTTCATTGAAATTTTGGTAGCTAGGTCACTTCCCCATGGTCACATGATTGCATTTTGTATCACATGACCATGGCAGTGTTCCATGGTCATGTGACAACAATTTACATTTTTTTTTTTGCCAAAAAATGGCATTTACTTCAGTTTTCAGCAAAAAATAACAAGTTTCAGATAATGGATGTGCTTAATGACTGTGGTCTTTGCTTTATGACTGCCCGTCTGTATAACAACCCATCACAAAAAAAGTTTGTAAAATTGGGTATAGTCCTATGGTAACCTACTTAACAATCAGCATGACTTACGTTCATAATTCTGGATCAATTACAGTCATAAGTCAAAGACTATCTGTACAAGTATACATTAACCTCTCCATAATTTTATCTTTTCAAACATTTATTCTGCAGCATGCTTGAAATGATACATCAAACCATTGCACTTTGCATGGGAAAAGCTAACATCTTTCGGTTTTAAATTATTTTATGTACAGGTAGTCCTCAACATATGACCACAATTGAGCCCAAAATTCCTGTTGTTAAGTGAGACATTTGGTAAATGAGTTTTCCCCCATTTTATTAATTTTCTTCCTATAGTTGTTAAGTGTATCACTGTAGTTCATAAGTTAGTAACCCAGTTGTTAAGTGAACCTGGCTTCCCCATTGACTTTGCTTGTCAGATGGTCGCAAAAGGGGATTACGTGGCCTTGGGACACAGCAAAGGCCACAAATATAAACCTCTGAATTTTGATCACATAACCATGGGGATGCTGCAAAGGTCATAATTATGAAAAATGATAATAAATCACATTTTTCAGTGCCATTGTAACTTTGAATGAACTGTAAGTTGAGGAAAACTGTATTGTTTTACGTATGATGCTATCATTGAAAAGAACAGCATTCATTAGAGTTTGTATTGGAATCGGCCACTGTCAGGAAAAAAAAGTGGATTTTTTTTAAAAAATGGCCAACATTGGGCATTGGCAAAGCGTAGATCCTTGCAGAGAGCAGGTTTCAGCATAGAGAAAACATATTTCCTAATTGTCACTAAGCAGTTATTTGTATTCTATTGTATAAGCTTGTAGTGGTGAACCTATGGAACGAGTGCCGGAAGGACACGCAAAACCATCCCATGAAAAACGCGTAGCACCATTGGCTCCTCATCCCGTTCTTGCAAAGCAATGTGCACCGGCCAGCTGACTTTCACGTGTGTGGGAGTGGCAAAACCTGGGTCCCAGTGCTTAGATATGCTCCGAGAGCTGGATGGCCAGTGTGTGCATGCACGCCAACCGGCTGTTTATCGCATGCGCATGTGTGCAAGGAACCAGAAGCCTGGCCGGCCAGCTCTCAGACACTGCGCTTCCGGGTTTTGCCGCTCCGGTATGCACGAAAGCCAACTGGTCAGTGCACATTGCTGCACAAGAATGGGACGAGGAGGCAACGGTGCTGCACATTTTTCACAGGGTGGTTTTGCAAGCCTTTCTGGCATGAAGATGGCACAGAGTGACATAAAAGGTTCTCCACCACTGGTATAGGCAAATCTTGAATTCTAGTGACTACTTGAACAAGTCCCTGCAGGTGTCTTTAAGACTTTCAGAAGTGCTTTGCCAACTCACTCTCCTGGTTTTTAGCCCAGTGTCTTTAACCGCTATGCTAAACTGGCTCTATAAATAAAACATATTTAATTTTATTGTAATTATATTTTTAAAACAAAATGCATTTTGTATATTATAATAAATATTATAAATATAATTAAAATTTAAAAACAAAATATTTAATTTTATAATAAAAGAGGAGAAAATCCTGAAAACTTAAGTTTGGTTTAATTTGGCTCCTTTAACAAGGATTGCACTTACTTGTAAGTTGGGGTTCTTCAAGTGTTTTCTTCTTTTTAAACCTGGTGAATATGGAAAGAATGAATATGAGAATATTGTTTGAGTTATAAAATAAGAAAGGTTATTTTCCCACTTGGGGATATTTAAAAGGCAGAGCATAAATGTTGTCATTTTTACTACTGGCTTATTGTATTTGTGAATAGTAGTCTGTACACTGAAATATATTTGTTTTCCTAGCAACTGAATCACCCCAATGTAATAAAATATTATGCATCATTTATTGAAGACAATGAACTAAACATTGTGCTGGAATTAGCAGATGCTGGAGACCTTTCTAGGATGATCAAGGTATGAGTTTTTCTTGTAAGGAGGAATTACACATAATGATAAGGAGTAAATTTCATTCAATAAAAAATAAATACTTGGATATTTAATGTGGATCCATAAAATGTAGATTTTTGGATTCTCTAAAGCAGAACTGAAATCAATACTTAGGCAAGCAGCCCATCATGATCTCTTCTTTCTTCACCTATATTAATCTACTTTCTTATCTCTTCAATGTTTATGGAGATTGTTAGTCATCCAGGTCATGGTTTTCCCAAAGGTGCTTTTTCAAGAGGCAACTAGACTTTCTGTTTTTTTCTTTGAAGATGTTTTGCTTCTCATCCAAGAAGCTTCTTGGATGAGAAGCGAAACATCTTCAAAGAAAAAACAGAAAGTCCAGTTTTTGTGTAGCGGGCTGCAGTAGGCAAGGAACAGACCAGCATAGATGTAACAGTATTTATTGACTTAACTGAACTAACTGAACAACAGGCAATCCCTGTAATTTATACTCTGGGCCCACAGGCCTCAACCAATCATAATGTTAGAAAAGAACCACCCTAAAAAAGAATGTTCTAAGTTTCCCTTCAAAACATGCATATATACAACATATAAAATAAGGAAGTAGTCATGTTTCAGTATTGTTTATTGGTCAACAATCAAAATAAGTGTTACGTATGTATACACACAGATATGCACATACATGTATGTTCTCACACACATTTTCTGTATTTTATTCACATCTCTAAGATTCACATCTCTAGAGAAGTTACATTGAAGAAGAAAAATACTGAACTATGAAATATGAGAATTTTGTGACTCCCTAAAGAAATTGATACCAGAGAATCAATATAAAATACTCCTGCCTATTTTCACTCCTGTGCTATAAATGAAAATCCTTAACATATTTTTTTCATATTTAATATTACATGAAATATGAAAAATATGTAAACCCACATTTATGACTATTTGCAGCATCCTAATGACCACAACTTACAAGATTTTTGTCAGATTTCTGGCAAAGAACATCCAATGTGAACAATGGATTTACAACTATGGCATTTCCTTAATGACAACCTCAGAAAAAATGTTTTTAAATCGGGCCAGTCATGTGATGCCTTGCTTAATGACATGACCCACATGACTTACAAATAACAGAATAACAACAGTTATAAGGGACCTTGGAGGTCATCTAGTCCAAGCCCCTATTCAGGCAGGAAACTATACCATTTCAGACAAATGGTTGTCTAATATCTTCTTTAAATAAAACTGCCAGTGTTGGAGCATTCACACATGAGTGTAATTCAATTGTAAATTGAGAATTACCCATATAGTAACACAAACAACATATTCTATTATCAAATATTTCAGTAACCAAATACTAAATTTAGAAATAAACATTTGGGGAACCTACAGATGGGAAACTTATTTAAATTATATTCTAATCATATCTATTTTTGTTTATTCTAATTGATATGTTTTTTAAAAAAATTAAGTCCAAAAGTCAAATATTCATTTTTCCAATTTGTATATTTAAAAAATAAGTGTATGTAATATATATTTCATAGCTATACAATTTATTTATTTCATTTCACCCTAATTTTTCTTCCACCACAGTAGCATTGTTCTTCAGACTACATTAGTAACAATTAAATACAGTGTCTCATGTTTCTATTTCAATTTCAATTTTCAGTTTCTATTTCAAAATAGAAATTTATTTTGTATGTTCCTTGGAAGAGAATACAATTTATTTATTTATTTTTATTTTGAATAATGTCTCTTGCCTAAATGACAGTTTTAAGTTAAGCTAATTAATAACAGGATACATAGATGGATGTTTTGGTAAATTAACCAAACTGAATGCATTTGCTTAAGTTATACTATGTGTTTTTCTCTTTTAAATGTGTAATGCATATTAATGTAATCTGTCTATCTGTTATTAATTTTGGCCTTTTTATTTGGCAGACAGGATATTAAATAGTTGCCTTGCTTTTAATTACCTTGTTTTTAATATATATTCTTTTATTTTAATTCCAGTGATGTGGTGGGCAGTCTCTTTTGAAAAATTATAAAAATAATTTTATATAGTTTTCTAGATTTACAGGTTTACTTGGTATAGGAATTTTCCATAATATTCCATTATATGTAAAGATATTAGGCGTCCATTCCAATTTTTTGAGAGTATCAGAATGGGAATGCTGATTCACTTTTAGTACAGTTACCTCTTAGGTAGTTCTTCAAGGAAGACGGTTCTCAATGTAATCATGTCCTTGTGTAAATCACGGTTTGAATCTATGGTTAGTAAATTTACCAGTTAATGTTACTGTACTCTACTTTATTAATTTTTCCCCTGCTGTTTTAATTCAGGTTTTGTTCATGGTCAGATTTGATTCCATTTTCCCCCTCATTCTGTTCCATGGTATTTTCAGTTGCCTCTTAACATACACATCATGTTTTATGTAGTGAATTCAGATTACCATTTGAAGTTAATGACAGCTTATCTGGCTATGTTTAAATATGCATAAGGTGTCATGGTATAGTAACATTTTCCTAGTTTTTGTACTATGAATATGTTAGAAATATAGGAGAGGGAGGGAGGGAAGAGTAGTAAATGCATTTCCAGCTACTTTTTAGGTGATAATTTGAGGAGAAAGGATATATAACACAATACAAAAATGATAATGCCTCTAAATGTATATTGCTTATTATGAGAATAGAGAGAATCAATAATTAACCCCAAGAAGCAGTAATTAAACTCAAGGTATTAATGGGCTTCTGTTTCTACTTTCATTAGGTTATTTTGGTGTATATTTATTATGGAAGTGTTGCTATCTAGTAGCACTATGCATTCTTTGAAAACAGTTGGAGGCCCTGCTGACTACAGGCCTCACACCTCTTGGCTATTCATTAAAGAGTCCAAACTCTGTTAGGCTGCTGGGCAGGCCTGAAAAAAAAAAGGTACTGTTTTAAGACTTGCCTGAACGGTAATGAGTGGATTTCTTAAACCAGTGGCATCTTTTTTTCAGGCTTTCATAGAAGTCTGGAAAAGATCAGATTTTTTTTTAATGATTAGCTGGAAAGTGTTATGCTTCCTTAAGAAATTTACTTTAAAAATAGACATAGGAACAAAGTGCTTTAAAACATTATAATATTAATTATGTAATGCATATGTCTATTTTACTAACTCTATTAACATAAATAGATTTATTTACTCTGCGCTATAGTTTACAAGAAAATCTTCTAATTTATAACTATATGACTTATAAAAAAAGAAACTTTGCACTTGGCTACTTAAGGGAGAATAAGCAAACAAAATATTTGGGGAAAAATTTCATTAAGCAAACAAAATTAAGAAACAGTCTATATTAGAGGAAACGGGGAAAAAGTGCAGAAATCAGGTTATTCAGGTTTATCTTCCTATTGATTTTTAAATATTCACAGAGCTCATATACCAAGCACCTTACTTTAATGAGCAAAACAGAATATGTGAATGTATGCTATCAGTATTATTATACTATTGAATAGGGCTATGAAATATGTACAAAAGAGATGTCTTGCAAGATGCATTATATGAATGAAACATTTTGCTTTGAAGTATTAAAACAAAGCATATGGCTGCTTTGAATGTTGTACCCTGGTTTTCATGTTCTGATTATAAAATATGAATGAAATGTGGACTTACTATGGCAGTCTCCTTCATAAGAGCATAATGGCCTAAAAAGATGGATCCCATATGGATCCTTTGTATGAGAAGATTTTGAAAGTTTCCTGTCCGCATATTTGACTCTTCCCAACAGTGCTGATTTCATTATGGAATTCAGAAATGACTCAGAGTAATATATGTGATCAGTTTAATGCAATTATTTCCACTAAATATAATGACTCTTCTATATAGCAAGAGGTTGGAGTGTGTGGAGATGTAGTATAAGATACTCCTCGAAGTACTACCATTTGTTCAGCAACAATTTGAATTTACAATGGCAGTGAAAAATATGAGTTATGACCGGTCCTTGCGCGTATGACCATTGCAGCATTCCTCCTGGTCCTATGATCAAAATTTGGCTGCTTGGCAACTGACGTATGTATATTTAAACTGTTGCAGTATCCTGGGGTCATATGATCACCATTTGCAGCCTTCCATCTGTTTTTTTGACAAGCAAAGTTAGTGGGGGAAACTGAATTTGTTTAATGGTTGCATATTTTACTTAACAACTATAATGATTTGCTTAACCACCATGGTAGAAAGGTGATAAAATCGGGCTTGACATACAGAATAACAGAAATTCTGTCCCCAAGTGTGGTCCTAAGTCGAGGAATACCTTCAGTAAGATAATAGTCAGAATGCAGATGGGGGAAAACTCCAGCCAAGTGTGAGGAAACATGGCTTAAGAGCTTAGTTTATTTCTGTGTCAATACAAAGAAGAAATATTTTTCCAGAGCTATTGCATTGGCACAGCACAAGCTGGTAAAACTGTCTTAAGTGCTTAAGGGGTACCTTTAATTTGATCCCATGGGTTATTTTAGAGAACCTCAAATGCCCACTATGAATATTTGCAAAGCACTTTCAGGGTAAAATTACTCACACCCATCACAATAATAGGATAAAAATAATAATTCTTTTCTTCTTTTACAGTGAAGTCTAGGTAAACTTTAATCCTTGAAAAGCCTGAGTAGGTTTGAGGCTGTAGGAGAAAGTGTAGGCATATATTTGAATTAACTTTTTGTATAAATCCATCTTCATATCTGAACAATTCTGTACTGATGTGAGAGTTGAATAACAGTTTGAAAAGTACTGCTACTATAGCTATATTGTGGCTCCACTGTCAAACTAAAACCAGCACCTTTCCCTTCCACTTCTAATATATATTGTTCTTTGACAGCATTTCCAGATAATTGTATACAAAAGAAAAAGAAAAGAAAAGAAAAGCTTATTAAAATCTGTTACCTTGTCACACAAATAAAACAATCCATTTAAACAATTCAACTTGGAAAGCAGCTTTGGCATCAAACTAAAGTAAGGCACGCTTCACTTTGAAGTGATTGCCATAAACCTGATGCATATCATTTAAAGGATATCATGCCTTAAAGTTTGGAACCACCTGGAAGAGAATTTCTAATTTCTCGAGGCTGGCCTGCTTGGTGTTTCAGCATTTCATTGGAGATACTTCCAGTACATATGAAATTTGTAAAGGGAGTTCCTGGACAGGTATAAGTTGTACCTGTTATTTTGTCTGCTCTTAATATAATGATCTTCCTGTTTTGTTCAGAATGATTTGTTTTGTACCTTTCTGGTGATATACCAATTTCTGATGCACTAAGAAGAAATTGTAGCAGCATCTAGTTTTAATTCCTTAAAGACAGTGTAGAGAAAAATATTCCCTTTTGGTTGCAAGTTATGACAAACATCGCAATAGCTCAAAATACAGTACTAGATCTTTTGAGAATTTGGCAAGATAGGAGGAAGACAGAGAGATTGAAAGTGACTAATTGTGGCACCATATATCCCACGATATTTTCCTCTGCCTGATTTCTCTTAAACACTCCTGTTCCAACACTGAGTACCTGCCTTAATATTGTCTACTAGGGGTTACAGAAGGCAACTACATTCCCTTCAATTCCTATACAGGTAGTCCTCGACTTACAACAGTTTATTTAGTCACCATTCAAAGTTACAACAGCACTGAACAAAGTGACATATGTTTTTTATACTTATGGCTACTGCAGCATGCCCATGGTCATGTGAACAAAATTTAGATGCTTGGCAACTGACTCATATTTACGATGGTTGCAGTGTTCCTGGAGTCATGGGATGACCTTTTATGATGTTCTGACAAACAGAATGGGGAACCCAGATTCACTTAACAATCATGTCACTAACTTAACAACTGTAGTGTTTCACTTAACAATTATGGCAGAAAGATCGTAAAATGTCTCACTTAGTAACATGAATTTTGGGCTCAATTGTGGATGTAAGCTGAAGACTACCTGTAAACTTACATATCCTCAACTTTACGTTCTCCTCTGCATCTGGAAACAATTCCACAATCCTCCTCAAATCCATTCATACAAGCCGCACACCCCTCCAAATTCACACTCTGATCTTCTTTTTAAAATAATATTTCTTGTACTGCCTGAAGCAGCTAGATTGCAAGACTTAAAGATGGTGATGATTTTCCTAAGGAAGATAAAAATAACTCCTTGAATTGTTTATTTGTGTATTTGTTGCTAAGAGTTCTGAAGCTATCTCTAATTATTGTTTGAAGTTGATTTTTGTGTCTTTATTAGGCCAGCATTTGGATTTTATATTTTGTTTTGTTTTAAATAGCCATTCTTTCAAAGAGATTTGTGGGCACAGTAGTATACCATTTCTGTTTACTTGAATGCTAGTTCTTAACGTACATGCTAAAAGGAATATTTGCCAACCTGTTTGTCTGCTCTTAATATAATGATCTTCCTGTTTTGTTCAGAATGACGACAGCAGTGCTGCGATTGCCAGTTTCACCCTTTTGGTTGCATTTCTGCAGTGTTACAAAGAACACCAAAAAAGGAGGGGCTCATGCATCAATACTGCTCCCATTTTGACCCCCTTGCCTTCCCTACACATGTTGCTGAGTTCCAATTCAAGAAAATCCAGTTAATTTATATCAAAAATTCCACATTTCCCCCTTTCTAAAGTAACTATCCTCTTTAAGTTGTTTAGAACTCTCAGCATATTCTCACTTAAATTGGTTTCTCTAAATTGCCAGATTTCTTTTGTCTTGCTAAATAAGTATTCTGTGACCTGGTATTCTCCAGATAGGAAGCCTCAACACATCTGCAAAGTGTCAGGTTAGAGAAGTCCCCTTAAATACCTCACAGTGTTATTGGGTTTCCAGTTTGTGTCTCAAAGTCCATGACAGACGGACTCACTGAAATATTCTTGCTTTTTGCAGGAATGGTTTACAGTACTAGATGGTCAAGTGCCATTAAGCTACTTTCTTCTTCCAAAAATTTTAGCTTAAATCAAAGGTACCATTTTAAAAAATTATTTATTGGATTACACACACACACTTATGAGAGGAAACCATATTCTATTTAAAAAGTCTATTTTCAACTAAACAGAAGGGCACTGAATAAGAAAATCCTTACCCAGACAAGTTATCCAATTTTTCTATTTTGCAATACCAAAATGATTCAGATAGATAATATAGATCAGTAGTGGTGAACCTTTTACTTACTGAGTGCTGAAAAGTATGTGGTTTGTATGTGCAATCTGCACTTGCGTGCGGCTCCATGTGTGCTGCATCTGCAACCGCACCATCTGCACATGCATGCAGCTTTTGCACATGCAATCCACACTAGTTGCATGCAGGCACACATGCACACATGAGCAATTGTGTGTGCATGCACAGGAGAGCTCCGAAGACCAGCTGGATTTCCTGCTGCAATGGCGCGCATGCACAGCGGATGCCCAAAGACCAGCTGGGTCTCTGCAATTGCGCATGCATGCGCAATCACATATGCATGCTCAGCTGGAGGTAAGTTGTGTGCCCAGAAGATGGCTTTGTGCTATAGGTTCACCATCACTGATATAGGTAGTCCTCAATTTACGAACACAATTGAGATCAGTTATTGTGTTCCATGTAGTATCCCAACACAAATAAACACAAAACAGGATACAGAAGTGCAGATTATACTTTTAAAGATAGAAGAAGGGATGGGATATCCAGATAGGTAAACATTTTTAAGGGGTTTTTATTTTTAGGGACGTTTGTTTAGCTGTACATGCTAAAATCTTCAGGGATAATTTTAAAAACAAAGAAGTACACTTTATATTCATATTCTTGAAGCTGTGTATTCACTTGTATATAAAAAGAATTCTGGTCTCTGTCTTCTTGTCAACATCAAACAATTCTCTGATATGCAAATTTCAGCTATAGGGACAACAGTTCACAGAATTTGTTTGGATTCAATCCAGGTCTCAGCAATGGCACTATTCAGGGAACTGGCATTGGCATTTAATTGCCTCATTTGAGCTTTTAAAAATTGTAAAAGGAAATGATATTAAAATAAATACAAAATACTTTTTAAATATTTTATGCTGCCTCTTGTCTTAAGGAAAGTGTAGCCATAATATTCTCTTGCTCTCTCAAATGGCAATTGAGGAGTAACAAACAAGTTACAGGATTGAACCTTCTGCCTTCCTGTTTTCTATTGCATGAAGCTTTCTCCCTACTACTATTTCTTTTACCAACTAATAAATGTTTAATTTGCCGCAAGCCAAGTTAACGAGATTCCCTTCAAAAACTAATTTTAATCAAACAGTAATATCTGTATTCAGATCTGGATTATAGATTATGATCAAAGTCTGGTTTATTTAATTGGTTAAGAAAAAAATTGATGGGTGTGAGTGAAAATTCCTAGGGGGTGTATTTTTTAAGATTTTTTTCTTTATTTTTTATTATTTTTATAAAGTGGCAAACCTACATAATGTCCCTTTCTCCTATTTTCCTCACAACAGCCCTATGAGGTAATTGGGCTGAAAGAAAGAGATTGGCTTAAAGTCACCTAGCTAGCTTTCATACCTAAGGCAGGATCTGAACTCACAGTCTCCTGGTTTCTAGTCTGGTGCCTCAACCACTAGACCAAATTGACTAGTGAAGCAAGAGTGGCCAAAATGTAATCCTTAGATTGCTTATCTATCATGCTTTGGTCTGTACCAGGTACAGGGAAAAGGAAACTACAATGATTAAAACAATTCAAGGTTTTTTGTTGCTTCTCTTAGTAAATATTGAAGTCATAGAAAGCAGAGTGGAATGGCTTAAATGATGGATGGAGCGCAATGAAAAGGCATGAACATCCAGCAGTTCCAAGCAATCAAGTATCCTAATGATTCTTACAGATTCTTAGAAATGTTTTTGGAATAAATCACTGAATACTGGAATAATCTTTGCTGAAATGCTGTTACTGAAGATCCTTAGTAAAGCTAAGTTATGATCCAACAGTCTCAACTCTCATCCTTTCACTTTCAGATTTTTCTCAGTTGGCACCTTCCTTATAGAAAATTGGAGGAAATTATTTTTCAGATACTATTCTGTGTCCTTTTGAATTCTGAATCACAAAACTTCTATAGTTTCAGATAGGCTTCTCAAATAGTCATACTTAAGTTTAACTTTTTTGAGTTAAGTTGATTTTTTTAGTGTCTCCCATTCACCTCCTTAATATATGTGCACATATATGTACACACATACTGTACATATGTAAATGACCATGCAAATAGCGGTCAAAGTAGGTGCAATTTAAATATTATCTAATGAGAATCATTTTGGTATTTGTATATGGACAGATTCAACTGCATTTTTCTTTTAGCCTAAGCCGTTCCTCCAGAGATGTTGAGAGGAAAATACTGGAGCAAACCCACGTATATTTCTTAGAGTAACAGCAATATATATATATAAAACAAAAAAGAATTGGGACAACACTGGCTAGACTAAAAACACAGTGTAGATTAAATCATGGTTTATGACGCTATGTAATCTCAACCAATTATTATTCAGATTAGCTGCAATTTAAGTTTCAGAAACAATGTTAAATTATGACTAATTAAAAAATAGAAGCAGCAACTGATTTCTTACATGCTGTTGTTCTGAAGAATGCAGGAAGTGTGAGCCTGTGTCATTTATATTACTCTAAGCCATGATCTAATATCTGATTATATTCATTAGAATCAGGGAGAAGATACACATAACCAAATGAGGGCTTATCACCTGTGAAAGTAAGGGTTCATCTTAGGCTACACATAAGTTCCCAGTCTCATCTTGACCTATCAGACTTTTCCTTTGGTCCAAGCTGTTTTCTTGAATACGTTCTTTTCATCCAAAGCGCATCCCTGAGGAACCATTTCTCTCTTTGTTAAACATGGTCCTGCCTCCTCAGTTGTGTTAATGATTTCTTGATTGAAAAGCTGAAGACTTGTAATAATCCTCTGCATCATTACTGAATATCAAATCCAGACTCCAGTATTATTTTATTATTTCAAAGCATTTTAAGAAGCAGAAGAGGCTGATCCCGGAAAGGACAGTTTGGAAATACTTTGTTCAGCTGTGCAGTGCCTTGGAACATATGCATTCCCGGCGTGTCATGCATCGAGGTAATACATTGCATTCCATCCCAACTACTGTTGTACAAATGTAGGGACTGCAGTATATATTACATGAACTACAAAGACAAGTGATGGCCCCTTCCAGTTCTTACTTGTTAAAATAGACAACTAAAATACATTTTTATGTACATAATTTTTTTAAAAAACATTAACAAATTTTCTATTCTCTAGTTACATTTGCTTATTTTGTTAGTGAGATTTATCAGCTGCCCCAATCAGTTACAAACTTGTATGTCTTATGTGTATATAATATCATTTCACTTAAAATAAGTAATCTATATTCATATGCATGCTGTTTTATGTGTGGTAGATTCTTATGCTCAACCCTGCCAAGACCGAGTGGCTGTGGTTTCCTGCGCCCAGATACAGCCAGCTTGAGTTATCGCTAGCCGTGGGAGGGGAGATTCTGTCCCCCACGGAAAGGGCTCGCAATCTGGGTGTCCTCCTGGATGTACGGCTGTCTTT
>JAEANM010006719.1:0-18356 GCA_017656035.1 Myanophis thanlyinensis | reverse complement strand
GAGGTGGCCATTTCTGACCACCGCTTCAGCTTGCCTTCAGAACAAGGAATTTAAGCCAGATAAGGGAAAAGATTTGCTGTATCTTCCCCCGACTCTGGCAGTTCCCCTCTTCACTTCCTCTTCACCTCCTCTACGGGGAGGGTCAAGAAGCTCTGGCAAGAGAGCACAGATCGAAACCGCGGATGATCGCGGATTCCGACCTGCCTGCGAAGAAGCGAAACCGGAAGTGCTCCTCCAGATGCTTTTCAAGGGGAGCCCCATGTAAAGAGCGTTGGCATGGTCTAGGCGAGCGATAACAAGGGTGGAAGTGACTGTGCGAAGAGTGCCCCGATCCAGAAAGGGTCACAACTGGGAGATCCTTTGGACCTGATAAAAAGTCCCCCTGGAGACGGCCGCGATCTGATCTTCCAACAACAGCCGTACATCCAGGAGGACACCCAGATTGTGAGCCCCTTCCGTGGGGGTTAAAAACTCTCCCCCCACGGCCAGCGATGGAACAAGCTGGCTGTATCTGGACGCAGGAAACCACAGCCACTCAGTCTTGGCCGGGTTGAGCTGGAGTCTATTTTGACCCATCCAACTCCACACAGCCTCCAGGCACCGGTTCATCACTTAGTCATATATATGACACTTAATATAATACTTATACTTTGGCCACCTAATGAGAAGGAAGGACTCACTGGAGAAGAGCCTAATGCTGGGAACGATTGAGGGCAAAAGAAAAGAAGGGGTTGGATGGAGTCACTGTAGCAGTCGATATGAGCTTAAATGGACTCTGGGGAATAGTAGAGGACAGGAAGGCCTGGAGGAACGTTGTCCATGGGGTCGCAATTGGTTGCACATGACTTTGCAACTAACAACAACAAATACTTAGTCTTCCCATGTTTCTCCAGATTTAACTGCGTATCTGTAATTATTACAGTTTAAAAAGATAAATTCCTTAAAATATCAGGAAAGTCAAAGGCTCTTACCTTTGCCCTATTGCCAAAATCACATGAATAATGCTTAGCTCAGAAGTCAACTACATTGTAATTTACAAATACTGACCCTGTTTTTGAGAGGGTAGTACATCTTCAGATCCCTACTTAATGAGTAATCTGCACCGATTGAGTTCTCAGTCAGTACTAAATTGGCTGTCATGATAAGTGAGGGGAAAGCTTGAACTCTCAAGTGCAAATATGAGAGATGGATGCAGTTATTAATCAATTCATTAATATGCTGGCTCTCTTCCAGGATAAAATCCTTGAGCTGCGTCAGCAGCAGATGATGGTAATAAAAGAAAACACTAGTAAACTAAAACAAATGAATACATTTTGCATGGAAAAGATGAAAATTGAAGCTAAATTGGATGCACTACAGAATAACTTGGTATGTGTTACTTTGTTTAGAAATCCATGAGTAGTGAGCTCGAAAGCATTTTCTTTTATAAGTTTTCTATAGTAATTGTAACAAGAAGTTGACCATTATTTCTTATTCTGTATATGTGGCTACTGTTCAAGATTCTCAAATTGATCTATGACCTTTATTGTATATAAGACCACCATTTAATCACCATAATTAAGATGTTTAATCTAGTTACACATTGCACTTTTTATCTAGGTTGCAAGCAAACAAAAATATAATTTTCATCAAGCCAAAAAGGGGATAGCATACTTGAGTTGCTTTGTTATGAAGAATGTGTATTTAACAATGTGAAATTATAGTTGGCAGTTCTTTAGCTGCTGTTGACCTTGATTTGCACTGAGTTTTTCCAAAGAACCTAGCATGTTATACTGTATTGGCATAGTACCAGTATATGTGTGGATCCAATAGCTTTTATAATTGACAGATAGAAATTTTGTCAGTGCTCATATTTTCTAAGTGTTCTTCCTATTCTACTTCTGTGAATATTTATTTTGTATTATAACATACATATATAGTAATATAACATTGATTTACCAGCTTTTGTTCTTCGTTTTTAATTCTGGATGTGATTCTTTCTAGAACTGGTGGGGTTTTTTTTTTCAGATAGCACCATCTCATTGGACTTGATTTGTATTAGCAGTATTATTATTTCTGTTTTTAGCCTTTGTATACTTATACTTATGACTATTAAATAACTTTTCTTCTAGTAGTTCTGCAGCTATCAGCACTGGCTGCTCAGTAAAACAATCCTGTGTCCCATAGACCACTTGTCACCAGACGTTCGGGAACTCAACACCTAGCACAATCCTTGTCCTGAACAACAACCAATCCGAATGATTATTATTGATATTTAGAAAAGTTTCTGGATTTTGTTTTACAGGGAGCAGAATTTCAAGGACCTCGCAGAGCAGATATTGAGGAAAGGGAAAAATTAATTGCACTTGTTCAGCTACAAGCCCAAGAAATTGAAGTTTTGAAAGAAGAAATAACTCTCCTGAGTCGAAAGGATGGTCGTATCTTCCCAGCCTCTCAAAGTTTTTTTCAGCGAGATGAGATTATAGATTAAACAGTATCCTAGTCTTGGTTTTTTTAAAATATAAAAATCAGTCTCATTTCATGTCTATAGCCAGCAAAGTGCTCTTGAGAGTTTACCCTTGTTTATTTTCATTCTGGAAGAAATGCTCTGGCTTGAACTATTGTTTAGGTTGAACTTTAAGATTATAATGTCTGTGGAGATGCAATGATTGAGAAAACCTGTACCATTTGAATAACAGTTATTAAAGATACAGAACCATTCTTGATAAAATAGACTGTATCTCTCATTCTTCTAATCTGTTGGGTTTCCTGTGGATATATGAAGGGTCTCAAAAATCTCCAAATAGTTCTATTTCTTAACCCAGCATACATATTTGTACGTGTCAAAGAAGCAATAGCCTGCAAATGGGAATTTGTTCTCCCAGTTTTCTGGTAAAACTGTGTCTTTATCACAATATGAAACAATAATTTATTACTTATCCAGTGGCATGCTGCACATGAGAAACTTTGGACTAAGCCAGACCCAAAGAAAGCCACCAATAACCTGGAAAATGCGGGCAAGCCTTGTCATTCTGTCAAGATGCAGTTAGCTGAGAAAAAATATATCAGCAGAGGGTTCTCGTGTCATCACTATTCCTTCTGCATTATCTTAAACTGTTACAGACTTTGAAATTGGCAGTATCTCTAGCTGGCTGCTCAGCTATGTGAACTGCTTATAATTTTCATAGCTAACATATGGAAATATTTTCAGATTCTAATTTAACTTTTATATTATGTAATAAAGCATATGGGAGTAATTAAATTGTAAACACATTATTGAGCCTGAGTCTCACCATATTACTTCTTTATAGTAATCTGACTTTTATTTTAAACAGTTGACTCTTGGGGCTCTCACATCTCAATCCCACTTTTTTTAAAAAAATTATTAATAATCTTGGTAGACTATATTTCTTTTCCTTCCCTTTCTGAACATGTCTGGTTCCAGGTTGGTCTTGAATATTTTTCAGAAAAAGAGGAAAGGTGAAATCCAGAGCTCTGTTTCTTCAAGTCCTTTGAAAGGAAGGGAACTGAAGGAGAGAAGAGAGTAGCTGATATTGGGGACACTTAGAAAGGAAAGCAGGTAACTTTAGACAACCCAAATAGCACAGAAGGATAGAGATAGTATAGATCTAGCAAGCCAAGCAAATATTGGGAGACAGGGGGGCAGAAAGAGGGAACAACTTTAGCATGGTGGGAGATCAGAGAACTAGTTAAGCCAGGGGTCCTTACTTTTTAAACAGAGGGCCAATTAATGGTCCCTTGGACTGTTGGGGGGCTGGACTGGCTAGGTGGTCATGTAACTGGGTGGGCGTGGCCAATTTAGCAGTCCATTAAACCTGATACACAAACTTTAATTTGTTATGCTCCTGAGGTGTTTTATTTGCTTTTGTTTGCATGTTGCTCTTTTGGTTGACTTTCCTTTTTACTAGATCGTTTTTTAAATTGTTTAGGAGTCTAGTGGTCCACTTCAGGAAACCTGTTTTTTTGCAGCAGTTCTCAGTCCCAAGGAGCTTACAATCAACAAGTCTGTCTCTGTCGATGGGGGAGGAAGGAACTACTGAACTGGTGCTGGGTGGTGGGAACCTGATATCCAGAGGCTGACTACTGGCACCTTGAAGACCAGTGTGAAGGTGGGGTAATCCCGAGATCTCCCCAAAAGTCCAGCCGGCGGGTGGACAAGCGTGTGGCCCTTCTCTAATCCATTCCTCCCCGACTTCCAGTAGCACTCTGCTGGCCAAAAACAGGGTGAGTAGAGGCCTTGTGAGGCCCCTTTCTGGCCTCCAGAATCAGTCTACTGGCCAAAAGTGGGCCCATTTTTGGACAGCAGAGTGCTTCTGGAGGTTGGGGAGGCCAAAAATGGGCCCATCACAAGGCCTCCGCACAGACCATTTTTGGCTTCCCTGGCCTCCAGAAGGCAGGTGGAAGCTGGAGGGTAGGTGGGATGATGTAGGTGGAGCAGCCTCGTGGTCCCACACAGGCTGGATTAATGACTTCAGCGGGCCATATCGGGCCCATGGGCTGTAGTTTGAGGACCCTGAACTAATCCCAAAATAAATCTTTTAGATGGAACTCCTTAAGTAGGAAAGTCTTGGGTGCCAATCACTTTCTTTCCCCCCCAACTGTAACTTTTCAGGGTGGGTAGAATGACCATTTGTTCCCCACTACTGGTACAACAGCAAGGGTCTCTATAATGAATGTTTCTCAGTTTGACAAAAACTCAGGAGATAAGTGGTATTCTTCTGTTATCAGTAAAAGACTTCCTCACTCTTAAAAAATGAAAGATGTCTCCACTTGAATGTTTTAGAAATAAATTGGTTCTAAATAGCTTAGTTGTTGAATTCATGTAACTCTATCTCTAAAGAACCTAAAGAACACTCCAAATTTTTTGCTTGGAAATAATTACTCTCAATTTGTGACAGTTGCCAAAGAGTTTGACAGGTGCTCTGGAGGAGAAGCAGGAAAGAAAAAAACCACCCAGTAATGAGCATGGAGAGCCCTTCTGCTTTAGTCCACCCTTTCCCCATTTCTGGGCTATGCATTGTAACAACAGTTGCCTCCTGGAATTTACACAACTCTATACGATTGCAGAAGAGGCTTCTGAATTTATTATTTGACTGGATTGGGTGCATGCATTTAGAGCAGCGTTTCTCAACCTTGGCAACTTTTAAGATGTTTGGACTTCAACTCCCAAAATTCCCCAGCCAGCAAAGCAAAGCTGGCTGGGGAATTCTGGGAGCTGAAGTCCAAACATCTTAAAATCGCTATGGTTGAGAAACACTGATTTAGAGTAATCCAGAGGAAGAGGAATTCATACTATTCAAAGAAGAAACTTTGAATAGTAGCACTGTGAAATAGTAATTTTAAAGGAAGTTATTTAAACATAATATGGAGAAATTTGCTTGTCTTTCTGTTGAAAGCTTTTTGAAGAGTAGAAAACTCTGGAATCAACAAGAATGTATTCAATCTACTCAGTGCATTGACATGCAGATATATTTATAAAATGTGGCTTTCTTTTATTGAATGACTTTATCTCTTGTTGAAGTAGTTCAGTGAACTTTTTAAATTAAAAGAACTGGAGGCGTTTTACAGTTGTCAAGATTTAAAAAGCAAACAAATATTTACAAAAACAAGTTCAATAAAAAAGGAGAAATGCTTTATTTCTGAAGCATGTTGTTTTTTTCATTACTGGCACACAGTATATATATATTGTTTTTAATGTAGGTAAATGGTGCGTTAACTTTTGTATTTGGCATTCTGCAGTGAAAATCTTCCAACACGATTATAGAAAAAGATTTTCCCATAGTTTCATCATTAGAAATACAATTCTAGCAATTGGAAAATGAAGACAGCTCCAATGCCCTTTTAAGACATAAAGAAGATAATCTGTCTTTTTCAAGTCCATGGTCTAACAAAAATATATATGGTTGATTTAGTCTTGGTTTATTTCCCTGCTGTAATTTTCACATGATATAATTCCTCTCTGTAATTATAGAAGGCACATGTACATCTATTTACAAGTGCATAAATATATAAATAAAAATGTAATATAAAAATAAATAATCTTTTCTCTGTTTAGAATAAACTTTGTAAGGCAGCTTGTTCCTTATCTGATGCTGGAACAAGTATCTGAGGAATTATATAGAGGCAAACTATTCAAATATTTCTCTGAGCTTTCTGCTGAAGAAACATCCTCTGGATTTGTGGGCCACACATGCCTTCTCTTTTGGCATAAATCTGTTCCCCTTGTGTGTTCAACAGGTACTAGACTAAGACAGCAAGTGGAATCTGAAAATACAAAGAATAAGAATCAAACTGTATTCTTTATCAGACTTTTCAATTCAAAATATTTTGAAGGGAAACCAAATTGTAACAAACTCAGATCCTGCATAATTTTTTGGGGGGAAACAAGATAGGAATATATACTGATACATTGTACATGAGAAGACATGAGCTAACAATGTTAAAAATTACTGGTAAAAGGAGATAAATTTCTGTAATTTTCACTGGTATTTGATTAATAAAGAAATCTAATCTACATTTCTATATCTTACTAAGATGCACATTAGTAAAAGCTTCCTGACAATCATTGTTGACATTTCAGTTATTTCAAACCCATACCAATCTATTCACGTTTTTGGTGCCCCTACCAGATGGTTTAAGAATTGAAACATTTTTTTCTAGATGCCACTTAACAAGAAAATCCTTTGTTTGACATTTTGAGTTACTAGTAAAGTATATAGATTTTAGCTAGCAATATAAACATACAAGAAATATAAATGTGCTATCCCTAATGAGCAAGTTTGATTATTAATAGATTATCTCTTGCAAATGCTTAATTTTCAATACATATATAACACAGAACTCTGTGTGAATAGAAACATCTTGTGTCCACTGATCTTCCCTTATTCTGCTCTTCATTACTTCTTCAAATCAATACTTTTTCTTCTGGTTTTAAAAAAAATACCTCAGATCTCTCTGGTACTGACCTGTATGGAAGACAGGATTCCTCATGTCTTCCATATTGGAATTTCCCACCTTTCTTTGTGGTGTCGAGTGACACAGGCTAAGGAGTTGTTCATGATGGTGGTGGTGGTGTTGGCAGTTGTCATGTTGCTGTAACAGTTGATTTATGGAATCATCTGGCAGACTGCAGAGAAAAGAATGTTGTTCTAGTCCAGGGCTAGAAATATAAGAGACAGAAGCATGTGAGGACATCAGTGATCCAATTACTGAATTTCTTATGTATACAGATAGTAAGACAGAAATTGTCAAGTGCGTAATTTTTTTTCACATTTGAGATTCCAAATGAAAAGCACTCAGACAAATTAATATAGAGATATTCACTATGTGTTAAAACGCTAATTATTTCTTAGGAGGACCAGATTTGTATGCATTGTAAAACACATGATTTGAATAGTATAAGTGAATGTTTTATAGATAACTAGAGTAAGTATTCTCTAAATACTCAAATGCCAGGATGTGTTTATTATATACTAACATCAGAATCATGCAGATATTCCAGGAAAGCAAAAATTGAAGAACTGAATTTAAATGGTATTGATGTTTTGAAAGTGTTTAAGAAGACCCCTGAAAATATGATTAGTCAAGAAAATGAAGTTCAACCCATAGTTCTCATTTCACAAATGACTAACCTCAAATTATCATACTTTGAATATATTATGTGAAGATATAGCTCTCTGGAGAAGGCTATAATTCTGGGACAGGTGGAAGGAAAGAGAATTGGATTATCAGCAGTAAGGTAGATTGACTTAATTAAGGCAGAAATGGATGTACCATTGGAATTGCTGGGGACATCATCCTGGAGAAAAACTTGTACTTGCCAACAATTCACACCAAATTGATTCCCATAATCAAATATGTTCCAGTTATATCATGAATCTACTTTTTTGCTTTGATGTGTTATGAAAAAAATATTTTGGATAATCAAAAACCATGACTGTACTTTGGTCATACTTGAGTAAGAAGAATCAAATTGTTTCAATATATTTAATTTTTCAATCTACATTTTAAAAAAGACTTCAAAAAATTCCTAATAAAATATCCTGTTCTCCATCAAACTAAAATATATCCCACAGAAATAAACCATACCTTTGGGGTTCAGGTAGATTGTTTCTATTTTGTAGTGCCCTCCCTTGCAGAAAAGCATTGGTTTCATTTTGCTGAGAACAAAAAGAAAAATAAGCATATTTTAAAAAATAGAGCAAGATTAAGGATTAGATATCAAGTCTGTTCAAGTCAGCTAAGTCAAGAACTGATGCAGCAGGTACTCAATTTTAAGAATTTAGCAATAAGACTGGATCCAGCATTACAAAAATAAAGCTGATTTGGAAAACTGGACTCAATACCCACCAAAACTTTATATGTTTTAGAATGCAAATAGATCTATTATTTATATACATGAATTTGGAGCTTGTTTCTTCAGCTATAAACTCAAAGGCTCTATTTTTACTATTCAGTATTTTTACTAAAACGTATTTACATATTATCTTGACTCCTCCTTTAAGTAGGACATTGGTATTTCTGGAAAACATTTTCCTTTGACTTCTATCTTGTAAGGTAAACCAGTTGTAGAAATATCCAACATTGAATACTAGCCAAAATTTTATGAGAGACATGAAAAATAGGTTATCTAACAGTTTCCAGATAGATAGATGAACAATTTACCTGTTGAGCTTCATCTGAGTTGCAATCATATGACTTCGCATAGGAATATCCAACTGTAGCAGAAAGACAATGACCATTTCCACCATTTGCATAATGTAGCCCATTAACTTGAGGAGTAGAAATACCTCGCAAAGGTACCATGGTATACTGGCAAGATGGTACTAGCAGTCCTGCTCCTGGAAAGCCCAAATCTATAGCCTGCTCTGAAACAAAGAAATATATCGATTACATTGGGAATATAGATCAACTAGCACAACTGTTACAAAAGGCTTGGATTGGACCTAGATTTTTGTGTTTGTACCCACAATTAGATCCCCCACTTTCCTCCTCACAGCCTGCTCTCTAACTGTTAGTATGCAATTGTATGCAATTGAGAATTCTGGGAGTATGTTTCAAAAGAATACAAAGAATTTCCAATAGTTAAATCCTACCTTCCTGATCATACCCCATTTTACCACATTCATTGGATTCTATCTTCAAGCAATTTTATAGATAGTCTTTGCTTAATTGCTCTGTTTAGCGATCTTCAAAACTAGGAAGGTGCTGAAACTTTAAGGGGCTCCTTCCACTAAGAATTATTGTAAAACCCCGGGGGTTACATAATCAAGGTTTGAATGCATTGCAACTGGTGGCTGTTTACACCAGTTTTGCATAGCTGGCTTCCAACAAGCAAAATCAACAGTAAAAGAGAAGCCAGCAGTACAAATACAAGTCATGGTTATGTGATGCTTCACTTAACTGTGTTATGTAGGGATGTAATTCCCAGTCCCAACTATAGTTGTTAAATGAAGGCTACCTATATTGCCATACAAGAACTTCGTGTCAGTCTTTCATTGTTTATATCATATTCCTCTCTCTCTCTCTCTCTACCCCCCCCCCCCCACACACACAAACTACTGGCAATCAGCAGTCAGCAGAATTAGCATGCAATACTGCATTCTAACTACTAATCAATTACATTACTTGGGAGCTGTGAAAAACAATATGGAATCCCCATTTTTGCTAATTAATGGAGAGCACCATGGTGTCAGGATATTTTACATTATTATTAACATAAGTTTCAGACAATCAAATTTGGGGGTTGTGTACAGCTTAAATTATTTCAACCAGTTTCCTTTTCCTGTTAGACTATAGATGTCAATCAAACATATACATTCTGTACATGCAAAAAAAAATGTATCTCTAGAAAAATGTATACAGGTTGGCTCTTGGAGGTACTTACTTTGCTTAGACCAAGCTCTCCAAAGGCAAAATGGAATAAAAACCACAATAATGAGGACGATGGAGCACAACACCACACCTACAATCAAATATGACAGGTCACTGGATCGGGCCACCATGGCTCCTGCCCCTAAGACAGTATGGCCACTATTGAGTGGTGGGTGCTGTATTGTGGATACTGTAGATGGTGGAAGACGACCAGGCAGTCCTCCTGATTTTCGAGCTTCGGGGGGGGGGGGGAGGGGGCAGAGAAAAAAAGCACTGTTAAGAGTCTCATGTTAAATAAACCTCTTCAATTTCTTTCTGCCCAAACTTTTTTTTTATCCTTTCTTTTTCTGTTCATGTAATTTATTCTTTATATTTTAATGACAAAATGTCCGTTTCCTCCTAGCACAAATACTGATGATTGGAATGATAGGAGAGATAATTTACTCCCCATAATGCTATATTATTATCATGTGTAATTCTTTCCAAGTGAGAAAGGATGAGTTGCCCTGATGGGTTCTGGATGATGCCATGTTCTCAAAGTTAAAGATTCCCCCCCCCCCGACTAAAATCAGATTTGTGATATGCAAACACCAAGAAGCTTGGTACCTAATCAAAACATCTGTCTTAAGGATACAAAAGAAAGTCTTAAATAATGGGGAGAGAGGTTGCTGGTATTCCTAGTATTATCTTGAGAGAACTGGCTGGTGGAAGGGACAGTCAGTTTTGAAGGAAAGACCAGAGGTCAGCAAAGACAGCTTGAAAAAAGTACTGGAATCTCAAAGACCCAGAAAACCTTTTAGGTTCCTCCCTAAAACAGAAGCAAATCTTGCAGTGATAGCATAGAAACAAACTGTTATGAGGGAAGGAGGAAGGGAGGGAGAGAAATTGTATAGAGTTCCATTTGAAATTGTATAGAACACTATATATGTATAGTTTGCTAAGGTAAAGCCACTGTATATATTAATAACACACTAAATCATCAAGAATTCTATGTGTATCTCCGGAAATTCCTGTCCCCTTTTCTCATTCTGACACCAAAGTTCTAGTCCAGTCCACGCTGTCATCTTTTTTGATGCTCCCTTTTCATTGTATGCTCAGATGATGAATACTTTCTTGTTTTGAGTATTCAGATCACAATGCTCAAAGAGGTTGCTAGTCTGCTATTTTCACCATTTCTGCTATTCATTATTAGGATCAACAACAAGAAATCGTATCTGAGACTTAATAAATTACTCTCTAAGAGTTTACATCTGCATCACAGATTCAATATTCTCATTCTGTAGGCCAATCTGCTAATATTTAGTGCTGATCACTTAGTAGTTATCTTCTACTTCAATGATATTAAACTGCAAGTCTGTTTACTGAAGAAGTGGGAATCTGTGTCTTGCCACGGATTGGTGAAATCTATGCCCAAAAGCTCTAGCCAGTATGGCCAATGCTATGGCTGCTGATAACTAGCTTCAGACAGACAGGAAGGCCACACAACTTATAAACCACATTTATTCAAAGGAGCCTCTGTGAGGTCACTAGAGGGAAAAATCATATTTCTTATTTGTTTCAAGTTACTGAAACATGATCTATTCTGTTAACCCATCTTTTTGATCTTTAATATGTAAATATTTTAAAATGTCATTTTTGGGTTTTATATTGCCATTCCCACCCACCCACCCCCACGCCCGCCCATCAACTAGGCTAAAATGTCTAGATCAAACTCAATTTCACTGAGGGCCACATCAGGGTTGTGTTTGACTTCAAGGGTTGGAGTGAGCTTGTCAGGGTGGGCATAACCAGTTTGACATCACACCTGTCAGGAGCGCCTGTGGTGACCTGAACACTCTGCCAGTGAAAATAGACTCCCGAGCTCTGTTTTCACTGGCAGAGGGTTGCAGGAGGCTGTGGCAGCCAAAAACTGAGCTCAGGAGGCTGTTTTCACTGGCAGAAGCAACATGGGCTGGTCCTTTGCTGTTTCCAGGGCAGCCCCACAGGCCAGATCTAAGTACCCCGCAGGCTAGATCTGGCCCATGGGCCTGGAGTTTTGACATCCCTGGTCTAGATATTTCCTGTCATCTAATACCAGTAGGGACTTATTCCTGATACTCAAATTGTACAAATAATGCATCTGTAATTGAACTTTTGTCTTTGTTGGTTTTATACTGTTTGCTCAGCAACGCAGTGTATTTAGAGACTTTTCTATTCAAAAATTATTACAGATTAATCAGTGATTACAGATTCTCTGAAGATGCTTTAGAATAATTACCTTTAGTTTCGCACATCATCACATTGCTAAATTCACTTTCTCCACCTTCATTGAAACACTGCATTTTAATGTCATATGAAGTCTCTGGCTGTAGGTGGCTGATAGAATGCCAGTATCGATCACCTGAACAAAAACAATACACAATAATTACTTTGTCTCCTCATCATTCCATCCTAAATGATATTTATAATATCAAGGCTAATATGAACCTTGTACTCTACGGTACAGTGAAAATGAAACTTTTCTTCTCTCTTGTTTGAAAATACATACCCAGCACACTATTACCTTTCAGGCTAAGCAGTTTTACTCAGATTGCAAGAAAGGAATAATAAATTACTCCTAAATATAAGACAAAGAAATAAAGCTCAAGATAAGAAAAGAAAGCAAATAACAGTAATTTACATCAATGTCATTCACTACATCTCTGTATACTTTCTATCCCTGTAAATATCCTTGCTTCCACCATATGCACCACACACTGTTTCACATCTACAAATTGTCATATATTGTCTTTAACACAATTATGAAAACAGTTTTTTTAATATCAGCTGCTTTACTTTATTCTACTTTATATTTTATTATATCAACAGCTCTGCTCCTTAGCAAATGAGTAAATAAAGGCATCTTGTAGAAGTACTCAATGAAATCCAATCCAATAATAATTTCTTACCTTCCACCACATCTTTCTTATAATCACTATCATTATCGCTATCAGTTGGTCGATAATATATGTAAAATCCATGAATTGGTGTATTGTTATTGCTGGCTGGGATATACTGCAAAAAAACATCAAAATGAAAAATGCAATAAACCAAACCAAACCCAGAGGTAGTTCTCAAAACCACTCTTGTAATATAATAACTGTAAAGAAACTGTTGATTGAGGGGAAGGAAGAGGAAATATTTTCTTGCTTTTCTAGAACTTGCTAATTAAATGGTTGATGCAGAATAGCAGTAAAGATGGATCTAGAAAGAAAGGGGAGGTTTTGTGGATCTAATTGGCATCCCTAAGTCAAATCTTGATGTAAGACTGCCTTCCTATGCAACTGCAAATTTCACACTTATTAATTGACTTACCAGCTAACCTGCACAAAGTTCTGATAGAAGACAATCAAATGGGTATGACAAGCTGAAGGATTGTTATTAGTAGAGAAAGTTATTTGTCTTTATATATTCAGATTTAACTTACATTCATATTCAATGCTTAAATTTATATTTTTCATGCCAGTTAGCATGAAAGCTAATCAGGTTCCCATATGTCTAAAAGCCCTAAATGTTGCCATGTTATATACAGCAATAGAGAAATTTAAGATGTTAAATTTGCATTATTTAATAAAAAATAACATCTTCTGAGAAATATTGTACAATTTTAATTAAAGTCTACTGCAGTTTTTTTAAAAAAATAGCCTCATCTTTGCACATCAGTTATACGTTTTCTGACTCACGCTTACCATCCACTTTAGCATGATGGTTGTTTCATTAATGGCATCAGTGAAAGTGATATAGGGACCTGCAACAGGACGCTCATATGCACGATTGCTGTAGCCTGATACTACATATGGTTTAGATGCAGCACTAGCTTCACTCTCCCCCAGAATGTTCAATGCTCGCACCCGGAATTTGTAAGATGTGCCTAAAGGATTGGATGAAAAGCAATTGAGAGAAATGGTTAGCTGGCTGACCATTATAATAGTTCGTTAATTTCTTCCTGAAAACTGGCCATTATATTCTATTGGCATTTCCTTAATTCATTCAACTAAACAACATAGCAAAAAAACTGTTTTCATTTTTTTTTCTTAAGGCAGAGGTGTCAAACTCAAGGCCCAGGAGCTGGAGCTGGCGTAGATCTGGTCCATGGGGCCGCCCTGGAAACAGTGAAGGACTGGCCCATGATGCCTCTTCCAGCTAAAACAAAGCTCAGGAGGGCTGTGTGCAGCTCTGTTTTCACTGGCAGAGGGTTGCAGGAGGCCAATGCAGCTGAAAATGGAGCTTGGGAGCCCATTTTTGCTGACAGAGTGCTCAAGCCACTACAGGCGCCTCCAAGTGATGTCAAGCTGGCCAGGCCCGCAAGGACTACCTATACAAAAAGATATGCACATTGGGAAGGATAAATCTACCTTTTTCTAAGTCTTTAATTTCCACAGAGAGACGAGAAGGGGGAATGTCACTCCTGGCTAATATCCAGTCTCCAAGTTTCTTCAGTTTCTTATACTCCACTCTGAATGCCTGAATAGGAAACCCACCATTCCCACGTGGGATCCAAGTCACATAGGCAGATGTCTCAGATGCTACTGAGATAGTGGGACGATCTGGAGCCTCAGGAGCTGTAAAGAATAAGAAAGTTATACAACAGGTATGAAATTAATCTCAGCTTTAGATTGGAAGAGTAAAGCTGAAACCACCGTAGTTTATTTCTAGTGTTTAAAATGCCAAATTCAGCATTTGTGAATGGAAAAATCAATAATTTTCTCATAAAAATCAGAAAATCCTACAACTGTTTAAAGTGTTTTTTTTTTAATTATTGTTTCTTTCTATCACCAACCATAAAAAGAAAAGGGTTGTGCTCCAATAGGTAAATAAAGGAAGGAATTCAGCCAGTTTGGTAAAGTGAGAGGCCTTGCTGCTCTCTGAGCTTTGTTGTTTTCTTTCATTACCCAAATCATTAATGCACCTATAATGTTACCTAGTTTGGGTAATGAAACATCTGCAAGAAAACAAACAAGCTCAGAGAGACCAAGTACTCCTCATTTCAACCCTGAGCTGCAAATATTCTCCTTTATTAGTTTGGTAAAATTCATGACAACCAATTGTTAAAAATAATTAATTGCTAAATCCTAAACTGGTGTTGGCGAACCTATGGAATGTGTGCCGGAAACAGCACGCCAAATCATCCTGGCTCCGCATCCCATTCTTGCGCTCTGTTGCACGCAGTTCCCGCATCCCATTCTTGTGCTCCGTAGTGTGCTAGCTGGCTGACTTTTGCCTCACGGGAGTGCCAAAATGTGTAAGAGCTGCAAATGTCTTTTAAGTTAGCTTGGGAAGGGACATTTGGCTGGTGAATTCTAACCTTTTTTTATAGGTTGTAAAAATAGCATTTCTCAATTTTAGGGGAGTCCCTGTCCATTGTTGATGGATGATCCTTCAACTGATCTCCATCCAGGGTTGTTTTCTCCTTTCTTCTTTTGTTTTCACTTTCTCTTATCATCACTGTATCCTGGTGTTTAGTAATGGTATTTGTTTTTGATGTTTGTGTTGGAAAGAGGGACTGGAACATGGTTCTCTGAGAGATAAGAGAATGGTTGGCATGCATAAGGGAATCCAATAATTTTATGCATGAGATACCACGGATTATCTTTAATCAATCGTTGTTAATAAATCTCTCTTTTTGACTTTGTTCTCCTTTGAAGCATGATGCCCATTAAAGATTTAGATAAGCAAATATGCCTTCTTGCAGATACACAGATACCAACACAGATCTTTATTTGGGGAACAGTAAGAGAATCACAAGGTTTGGTTTAAGCTGCAATTTACAAACTTTGATTGACAAGAGGAAAAACTAGACGCTGCATAGGATTTTTACCGCTATATTTATATATTTTTTCTATTTATCTTTTTTGGACAATATTGTCTTAAATGTAGAGTTCTCTTCCTTTGGAAGAAATATAGTGTATTAGTAACAAAGGATGATTAGAGGCAGGAATGTGTAAGGCATAGGTGAAATTCAGCCAGTACACACCGGTTCTGCCATACTGGTAATGACGACAAAGCATGGCGCTGCCCACCCACTCCTGATGATGTTTTGGCCCTCCCAGCTGCCCTTGCTCTTTTCGTACTTATATTGCCTTCAAATTTTTAGTTTTGGACTCACCCAGGTCACACAGAACAGCTGTTCTGCACCACCGCAGCCTTCCCAATCAGCTAGGAAGCCTCACGGAAAGTGAGGTGCCACACGGAAGTGCATTTGGCACATGCACACCAAACCAGTAGTGAAGCCGGTTCAATTGCACCACTGGTATAAGGTATGAATAAGAATTGTTTTTAAAGTTTCCACTTATAGTCAATATCTGCCCTAGATTCATCAAATGTGCAACCAGCCCATGTAAACAGATCTGGTATGTCACAGAACAGCTAGAAATCCCAATTGTTTATTTTATTTTCCAATATCCTTTTAGTTACATTTTTTTTAATATAAAAATGTTATTCCCTAATAATATGTGAAATATTTTATGCCAAAAAACCCGCACTGTCACTGGAGAGAGATATGACCTAATAAGGACTGGAGACAAGTGAGAGAATAAATACTCTTTCTTTTGTTATTTGTATAGTCTTGTTTCTGACTTTTCTTCAATATTACTGTCTGGTTTTTCCAATTCTTTTCTTCAAATAAACTGGCTTCTAGATCCCAAAAACATTGTTACTACAATTCTGAGATGACTCACGGGACAGGCGATTATTATCTGATTGGTTGCTGCTTCGAGTGCCAATGCCTGGATCATCCTTCAGGAACTGCTGTTCTTTACTGGCAACAATATCTGGTTTTGGTCGTCGTCCTAAGCAAGACAAAAATAATTAACCGAGGAGAATTAATTATATTAAGTGGCTACTGATGCTACATAAACTTCAAAACTCTGTGGGAATTTGCATTCCAAGGAATTACATTGCTTTAGTTAACATGAATATGGCAAGCTGAATGCTTTCTTTGTGAGAAAATGTTTTTACTATAAGAAATTAAAAGTTTCAGTTAACTTTTCTATGTTAGGTTTTCTTAAGAATATGATTGCATGGATGAATTTGTTTCTAGATAGAGACTTTGCATATGAAATGGACATGAAATTAAAAGAAATAAGACTATATTAGGAATTCTAATCACCCAGACTTTTGTGACATATGTATACTCTGAAACACATCATTAAATACCTATCAAAAGGCACATTACTGATAGCTAGAAAAGCAAGTATTTATAGAAAGAAAGCATAGATAACTAATTGCTAAAAGCAATATTTTTCCAATATGGAATCCCAACCAACATGATTGCTGAGTCCATCACATCAAGAGAACACCACCCTGGAAAAGATCTCCTTAATATCAGGACAAATCAATCACTTTATAACAACTGCATTCTAAAATACAGTTTATACTTTACCAGTTCTGAAGGTCACCATAGCTGTCTGGCCCTCTCCAGCACAATTATAAGCAGCCATCTCCACTTCATATAAACTTCCTGGATCCAATTTTGTTAGGCTCAAATGATACTGGCTGGCAGGGACATTGCGGGTTATCCAGTTATCTGAAAAATTCATTACCTGTTTAAAAAAAAAAGATGAGCACAATAATCAGTAGATATGACAAGCTTTATAGCAGATATAATGGTATAAAAAGATTGTGCCTAAGATGGATTTATTTATTTATTAGATTAAATTGCATAGTCACATATCTCACAAATAAGCAACTCTGGGGGTGCACAACAGAATATATACAACTTTTTCAACATTTGACTATCAAGCAATTATGGGCTTTACATATCTAGAGGGCACCAAGTTGGGGAACCCCAAATTAATATTAAGAAAGTTTAAACTGATACCTGAAAAGTTGAGGAAACTTAACTTAATGTAGACAAATCTCAATATTTGCAATATTTTCAAGACACCAAACCCTGTCTCAGGTGAAGACAGGAACTCTGGGAAGTCATGATAGTTACAGAGTTGCTACAACCAGTTTCTCTGTTACATGAACATCTTACTTCGAGATGTACGTATTAGTCAAATAAGTGATGAGAGTTAAAAGGAAGAATACTTCACACTATGTAAAAAGGCCTTTACTATACAAATACTGCATTTCCAATCAAAAATTTATCCTATTCTAAAATCATATTACTGCTAAGTGTAAAGGCCAACAGTTAATTCTTCTGCCCTATGAATTCTAAAGAAGCTCTTGAAAAACAGACCAATCAGCAGACTAAGAAAGAAATGACAAAGTTTAACAAAAAATGAGTGCAAATTATTCTTTGCTGTGTGATTGAGGCCTGCAGTTTGTCTCCCTGAGAAAAATAAAGTAAAAGCAGTGGATTAATTTTAAATGTTTCCCCCACCCCACCCCAAAAAAAACAGTAGTATCTCTCATTTTATCTCTTATTGCTAAGAAATAAAGTGTTAATTTATTTATTTATTTATTTATTTATTTATTTATTTATTTATTTATTTATTTATTTATTTATTTATTTATTTATT
>JAEANM010006718.1:0-18356 GCA_017656035.1 Myanophis thanlyinensis | reverse complement strand
TTATATACCGCCCCCTCTCCCTGGGGACTCGGGGCAGTTTACAGCAGATAAAAATACAAATACAAAATACAAAAGACTAAATTTAAAACCCAATATAAAACCATTAAATACGCTGAAAGTCTAAACATTTACAATTTAAAAATCCCATTTAAAATTAATTATAAAGCTTTAAAGCTTAATTGTCGTCTCTGACCTGCTATTGACTCACCGACAGTCCCAATAGTGCAAAACAGACAGCCTCCTGGTACATAACTAAGCTCCATTTCATGCTGAATAAACTAAATTATTAATGCATCTTAAATAGTAAACTATCTTCAGTCAAGATTTTTACTCCAAAAGCATTTTATTAAAATAAATTTGATAAAAATTAAAAAAATCCTATTTAAATAAAAAAATCCATTTTTTAAAAATGATTTTTATCCACCCTCCAAAAAAGTGATTGGTCGCTCTGACATATATTAAAGACCATTCTGTAATCATTAACTGATACTTTTCTTATATTGTTTATTCATTTGCTAATCCTATTGTTCATTTGTATTTATCACTGCATACTATATACAGTATTTATTTATTTGTTTGGTTGTTTGTTTGTTTATTTTCAGGAATTTCATTTATTTATATAGCATTTTTCCAGAGTTCTGTTTTTTTTTTTTTTTTACTATTTTCTGTATCCTGGTTTACTAAATATTCAATTTTAGAAAGATACCAGGAGTTCTTCTCTGTTTGACTATGAGGAAAGAAACTGTTTTTTTTAAATATTATTTTATACCATAAGCTTGGAGTGGAAGAGCGAGGACACCTGAAAGCATCTGATCGGTTCTGGCTGCCTTCCTTGCAGGGGTGTTTGAGAGATCTTTGTGTCCAGAAAAGTACTTCCTTTTCCAGGCCGTTCTGTGATCCTGGTCCTTCCAGTCCTCCTCTTAACATGCTTCCAGTCCCTGCCACCTTCCTGGTTTCTAGACAATTCCTGGATGTTACCATGGTGATTCATGACCTAATTAAAGTCACTGGAGTGGTACCCACATTTCCCCATCAAAACAACAAATTCACATCATCTCACCAACATTCTTCCAGCCTATTTAAAGAAGTCACAATCTGGGTCAGTGGTAAGAAACAGGAGGTATTTACTACCATGGGCATGCATACATTCCTTTTCAAAGAGACCAAAGGCTAAGAGGTCACAACTCAGTTTGATGTTCCTTTATCTTGCTTACATAGTTTACTATCAAGATGTCAACATCCAGTGGAGTCCCATGGCCCCCCAGTTTCGATCTGGCTGCCTTACCATTCCCGAGTGTGCCCACATGACCTTTTGAGATAATCCCTCTCTGCGCAGCTCCACACTACCAAGATGCCTAAAACAGGGATGGATACATTTGTCTGTGTTGCCTTGTTAAACCATGTTAAGGTATACAACTACATGAAATTTGAACAGTGTATTTAATGGTGCATGGGAGCTTTCTAGTCATTGGACATTATTATTTGTGTGGAATAGGAATAAAGGATTGTGTTGTGTGTAGGATAATGTACCACAGAGATGAGCAGATCTGGCAATTTTGTTAAGATATTTACTTTAATAGCCAGAACAGTAAAATGGATAATGGGCCAGAACACAGAGTGGCAGTTGATTGGTTGGAGAGTGTGGACTCCTGCATGAGGCAATTTAAGTTATGATTGGATGCTGTTTCCCTTCCCCCCCCTCGCCTTTTTTTCTTATGCTCTGAATGCTGTTCTGTGATTTACCTGATGGTTTACCTCATGATGTTGTGATGTGCCTGACTATCTTGTCTAATGTAAACAGAGATGTTAAATACATTTATTTATATAAAAATAAAAGTTTGTGTCAGTGTCTCTGACTTCAATTGGGCACCTGCTGCGCAATTCCCTGACAAAGTTTAATGTAGTCCTGCTGAGCTGATGCGCCTCTTCCTCGGTGCCTAGCAGGATAGGTTGCCTCAGGCAATGAGGGGCTCTTTTCTCAGGGTTAACAATATTGGGGATTTCTGCACTGGGCAGAGAGGTAGGACAAGATGGTCTCCAAGGTCCCATCCAATACTTACACTCTGTGATTTTATTTTCAAAAATCACCTAATCTCAATTCTTGAATGATCAGAAAGTATCTGACGTGAATCCTGTTGCAGTTTCACTCAACAAATTAAATCTGTTTTTCCATAGTAAAGCCCCCATTAAGAAACAAACTGCAGTTGGAGCCTCTTCTCCATTACTGTTTAGGAATTAGCCAAAACACACCCCAGCCTTTTAATGCATTCATGGTTTAATGGTAGATGTGTGGGTGCTAAGATTGCATATATTTTTAAAATTATTAAAACTAGTTTTTCACAATAATTTTACTTTTATAATCCAGACAACCTATTAATGGGATGGGAATACACAGTTCTCCTGGGGCCACCAAAGCAGCTGCTGTGGTTATTTTCTTGGTCTTTATGAAGTCCAAAGAGGTTCTCACAATATACCCAACCTGTCTCTTGAATTAACCATTCTGGAGCTTGAGACAATGCACAAACCCACCAGGCTGAATTTCTCCAACTGCCCTAACTCCCTTTTCTCATAAACACCCAATTTTGTCAGCTTAACACAAACCAAGTTGTCCAAAGGTAACCATGCGGTCTTTAAGAGATCTAGCGAAGCAGGTCCTGTTGGTGGAATCTGGCTAGTGTCCCCAGTGGAGAATTCACCCGCTCCCATGTCCTCTTGCCCAGCTGGCCATTCCTTCAGACTCAGATCCCCTTACTGCAAGAGGGGCGTCTTTATAATCAGAGACGGAAGAAAGGAGCCGATCGATCGGGGAAAGAGACGCCTCTCTCTGGCAGGACATCCAGCGTCTTCCCCAATGGGTCAGTCACGAGGCTGGCGAGGGGATGCTAGAAAGTGGAGACCCTAACGGGGCCACCCAAGAGGGCATGGAAACTTTCTGAAAGAGGTTGAGGGAGCCTATACGGTTGAGGCCGACATGAGTCTGGCGGGGTCGGGGGTTTAGGAATGCAACGTCCTTGGTGGCGCTTCTTCCCGTCCTGGGAGTGTGAACTAGCCCGAGCTCAGCAGCTGTTCCCGGGGACCGTGTCGCCTGACCCTTGGAGAAGAGATCCGGAGTCTCAGCAGGGGGACCGCGCTTAACACCCCGGAGCCTTCTTTTTTACACCGGCTTGACGCGCGGAGCCCCGCGCCGACGAGGGCGCCCGCTGGGCCACGCCAGGGTCCCGGGCTTGGTGGGACGCGGGCGAGGACGGCGGAGTTCCCGTGCCGGGGGATGCGGCTGAGGGACAGTCCCGCCCGGCCGGCCAGAGGCGCGGGGGAGGGCAGGGTCCTGGCGACCAGCTCCTGGGCGTTGGGCGGCGCCAGAGGGAAGCTAAAAATAGACCTCGGCTCAGGCGCGCCGCCGCGGTTGCCAGCACGGGCTTCCTCGCCGGGCCCCGGTCGGGAGAGCGCCGGTCTCCGCGCTGCTCGGCTAACCCCCCCCCCCCCCACCGCCCTTGCGGCGGCGCTGGCCCGGAGCAGGGCGGGCAGCGCAGGGCCCCTTCTGGGCCAGACTGGCCGGCGGGGCGCGTGCAGCCTCCCGGCGCAGGGGCGCTGCCGCAGTTTGCCGCTGTCCGCGGTGCTGAGCGCTGGCCGGAGCACGGCGGCGGCGGCGCTGTCCGCGGTGCTGCCCGTCCAACCTGCCGCTCAGGTGACCGCGCTGAGCCGGGCATGCGAGAGGCGGGCCGGCGGCGCGAGGGGCTCCGGCCTGCTGGGGCTCCGCTGAGGCGAACGACGTTGCGGTTGCTGCGGCTGTGAGCTTCCCCGTGCCCGCACTATGCAGAAGGCGCTGCGCCTGAACGACGGGCACGCCGTCTACCTGGGGCTGCTGGCCAAGAAGGACGGGGCCCGGCGGGGCTACCTCAGCAAGAGGAGCTCTGACAACACCAAATGGCACCCCAAGTGGTTCGCCCTCCTCCAGAACATGCTTTTCTACTTCGAGAACGACTCCAGTTCCCGGCCAGCTGGCCTCTACCTGTTGGAAGGCTGCCAGTGCGACAGAGCACCTTCGCCCAAGCCCAAGGATGCCCTGGAGAAGCAGGTGAGATGGGAGCAAGTGGGGGAGGGGAGGGGGAGGGGGAGGGGCGCACTGATGGAGAAGCAGGGAGAGGTGGGGGAACTGTGAGCCCAGCCAGCCCCTTTGGGAGTCCTCCTCTGCGTAGAGGGGATCATATCAGAGAGTCTCTCAACAGCTGCCAGGTGCATTGCCCCCCAACCCAATAAGCAGCATCAGAAGCTGGTCCTCTCCCCTTCAGCACCCCAATCTCAAGGGCGGGAGCTTCCCCCTCCCCATCTTGGAGACATCCATCCAAAAATAAGTTAAAGGAAATTGCATGTTTCTTTATAAAATTAAGTATGGTAACCCATTCAGTTAATTAGTCAGCATACTAAAACACAATGTCCAGCTGGAGGGTGTTGTAGGAGGAGAGCTCTGTTAGTCTTTCTTGCATAAAAAATAACGATAGAAAGAGTAACATCTTTTCAGATTAAAAGGATCAGTAAAATCTTATGCCTTTTGAAAAAAATGTTTAATTGGAAAAAAGTGCCACCAGACTCCTTTTGATTGTCTGGAGGGAGGAAAGGGGGAGATTGTGCTTATCTGCAGCCATGCATACTCACCTTCCTTCAAACCTGCCCCCCCCCCAGCCCCACCAACCTCTCTCTCCCCCTCAAGCCAGTTTCCCATTGACTTCTCTCTCTCCCTCTCTCTTGGGGGGAGGGGGGCTGGAGGCAGCCCAGGCCAGCCCACAGGTCAGTGGCAAAAGTGGCAAAAGGCTGGCAAGCAGCCCAGCCTTGACGGATTTCCTAATCTCCTGGGCCCAGAGCCAGGCATGCTCAGCCCAGTCGCTCAGGAGTGCCAAACTGTCTCCTGGGCTGCCCTGCACAGTGAGAGAAACAGCTCCGTGCAAGAGATGCACTCCCAGACTCTGTTCCCAGCCCTGCAATTTGAAAGAGGTTCGTGAAGCTCCTTGAAGAACTGACCCTAGAAAGGAGTGAGACAGTTGAGATTCCAGACTGTCCAAGCCAGGTGAATCTAGTTCTTAACATGGTCAGGAAAAGAACCACATCTGCACCTTCTGGAGTCAGGTGAAAAGTGGGTCCCTTGATTTGCTGCGCACACCGATTGCCTTGAGAAGAACCCTGGTGTTCTTCCCCTGCTGCATGTTCTCCTTGCTGATATTTTAGGAACCAAGAGCAAAAAAATGGATGGCCTGGGCCAATTTCTAATATCCGCCCTTTCTGGCCCAAATGGCCAGCTGCCAGACCACAGGGCAGGAGATACCTAGTTCAGGCCAGACCAAGCCAGTGAGGTTCTGAGGAAAGCTCACTATTTCTTGGCAGCTTTTTCCTCAGGGGTGCTTTGGGTAAACCAACTCAACTGTGAAGTCCTAGATCATCCTTTGCTACAGATGATCACAACGGACTATCTATTACTCAGGATTTCTGTGGACACAATAGTCTTCCATATCATTCAAAGCATTTTTCATATCTCAGTTTAACACCAAAACAACTGCATTAAAGTACAATTAAAGGGCTCCCTACCACTGATTTATGGTTGCAGGTTCTTATCCCAGTCAGCTTTATTTCTGCTCCATGTGTATGTATGTGTTCTGGGGACCATTTCTGAGTCTTCATGATGGGTCATCATCTCAGTTCTGCTTAAGTGTAAGTCATGAGTAGGAAAGCATTGCTACCTTTTAAGCGATTTCCAAAGCCAGAGGATCCCCACCCAAGAATGGGTGCTCCAACACTGGAGATTTTAAAGAAAAGATTAGACAACTATTTGTCTGAAATAGTATAGGGTCTCCTGCTGGAGAGGTGGGTTGGAGCTCTGAGGTCCCTTCCAACTCTGTTATTCTGTTAAAAGCCAAAGAACTGATGCCAGCTGAATAGGCAGGAAGGAGTCAGCAACCTCTGGCCCTCTGGCAGAGAGAAACACTCCAGGTGACTTCTAATTCCCCCAAAATGCATTACGGTTTCTTCCCATCTCTTATTCTTTGAGAAGCCTCCCTCTCACTTTGCTTTGGCCGTTCTGATGTGGGTTCCCTACCCATATATGCCTACATGTATTTGTGTGCATGTCTCTGCCAATCTATTAGGCAGCAGCACCAGAGGGAGGGTCATGGGGGGGATCCTGGTAGGGAGCTCCGTCCACTGCTGAACACCCTGAGCTGTCCAGTGGTGCACTGAGAAGGCAGCTGGGAAGCTTGAAAGGGCGTCATGGCCTGTCCAGTCTACAAGAGATGATGGACTCAGGCATTCCTGGAGTCGGAGCTTTGTTTTCCACTGACCATTCCAGAGTCAGGAACACATTCAGATATCACACATTCTGCCCCCTCAACAGCCACCAACCCAAAGGGTTTCCGCAGCGCCATAAATCCAATCATTTCACTTCCAGTCCAGTTTGAAAGCAAAACCTCCGGACAGAAAAGAGGCTTTGCTTTCTCTTGGTCAGAAGAATTGCGGCCTTTCAAAGGATCAGCAACAGCAGGCAAGCTCAGAGCAGGGATTCTGCCTGAAGCCTCCTGGAGGAAAAGCCGCCCAGCTTGCTGGGTCATCCCTTCCACATTCAAATGGCTTTGAGGTGGTGGTGGCTAACAACCCCTTGGGATCTGCCTTAAAGCCCTTTGGCCTACGTGACCCCCTCGGGCGCTCTGGCCTTTCTCCCCTGGGCTCTGCTTAGTTCCCAGCTCCCCTCCACTGCCCCCTTTCTCTGCCCCCTGGCCATTTGCCCCTCTCCTCTTCGGAGGGGGCCCCTCTGAAATTCATACAATCAAGCAGGTGGTGGGGGTCACCTGTCTAGAATGATCTTTTTATTTGCGGAAGGTTGGAAATTATATTTTTGTTGATGCAGATTCACGTTTTATTTTTGCCAGCCATGTCACTGTGATCAGTACAATTACATATTTTTATGTGAACAATATTTGTCTGTCCTGCCCTTGCACCTTTGATCTCTGTTTTCATCCATCAGGCTATTTGCAAATTTCCCAGTAGACATTCTACAGGTAGCCTGCAACTTATAATCATTCATTTAGTGACCATTTAAAGTTACAACGGCAATGAAAAAGATGACCATTTTTTACATTTGTGACTGTTGCAGCAGCCCTATCATCATATGATCAAAATTTGGATGCTTGGCAACTGGCATGTATTTATGACGGTTGAGTGTCCCAGGGTCATGTGACCCCCTTTTGCCACCTTCTGACCAAGCAAAGTCATCGGGGAAGCCAGATTCACTTAACAACCATGTTACTAACTGAACACTGCAGTGATTCGCTTAACAACTGTGGCAAGAAAGATTGTAAAATGGGACAAAGCTCATTTAGCAACTATCTTGCTTAAAACAAATTTTGGGGTCAATTGTATTTATAAGTGAAGGACTACCTGTATTTAGTCTGCATTTAATATATTAGCTCTGTATTTTTATAAATATGAGAAGGTTAATCTGGCTACACTCAATAATTCCATGTATTGTTTTAAATATTCAATACATCAATTGCTTTATCAGATATTGATGAATTACTTTCTCCTTTTTTGAAAGTTTGGGGTTAGGGTTAGGGTCTCGGTCATCACATTTGCCAGAATTTTTATAGACCACCTTTGGTGCCCTAAGGTGCAGCTCAGCAGGCCCTGGAGTTTCAAAGCATTTCGAGATTTCCTGATTAGATTTCTATCAAGCTGAATGTGCAGCAGCCCTGTTGCTTCTACCTAGAAATGCCAACTTCTTCTCACGCCACAGGCTCACTAAAGGGGCCAAGTGTTCTGCCTTTCCTTTGTTCTGTTAGCATTGTCTGGGCTTTGTTGATTTTCATTCTGCTTCCTCTTGCCTTGTCAGCAAACCTCAAAGAAGCCCCCTTTCTTCTTCAGCTCATCCTGAACAGCAGAACTTTCTGACAACCTCTCTAAAATTCTGGACCTTTCTGCTGTCCTTGTGATTCTTTCTCCAGAATGTGTCTTCTTCTATTCTGCTTTTTTGGCTGTCTTCCCTTTATTCTCATTGGGAATAGTCTGTGCTTTTAGCGTCTCCTTTTCAAACAACAACTGTCCACCTTCTGCTCATCTTCTCATTTACATCTCATTGTTCTGTCTGGATTAAAACCCACTTTCTTGTAGACAGGCTTTCAAGATCCTTCCTTGGCTCCATACCCCACTATTACTGCTGATAGTAAGATTTCCTCATTGATTCATGTAAACAAGGGTAGTTGGCATTCCTGAGCTTTCTTCTACCTTCTGAAAGAGGAAAGTGCCAGAAAAACAGTCCGTTGGGGATTTCCTCAAAGGGCCATGCTTGGCAGAGTTTGCCTGCTGACATATGTCAGGGCAGTTAAAGTCTGCCATCATTACCACTTCATGTCGGGAAAGATCTTTGCTTTTGCTAATCACTTCCATGTTTTTTCCATAGCTGAATAGGTAACAATAGGTAACATATATAAGCACTGCTTTTATTCACCATTCCGCATAGCTTAAACAATGTATTCTCAACAGCACCAGCTTTCCCTTGAATTGTACTGTAGATTTTATAGTTCAACTCCTCTTCTGTCTTTCTAAAACTTCTTTTGAAGATTCATTTCTTCCTTCTCAGTCATGAGAGCCATCCTACCAGCTCTCCAAATATGATCTCATTTGATCACATTTCCCATATTGTGATGGATAATGCCACAAGCTGAGTTAATATTCTTGATCGTTCATTGTATAATAGGAAGATATAGTTATATAATTATTCTGTCTCCTTTATTTCTGCAGGATACAAATCCTTATTTCAAATTCTTCTGGAGTTTTATCTCCAGTCTTAATAGGATAACCTTGGAAGTTTTGGATCACTGGGAGGTTTCAAAAAGAGGTTGGACAGCCATTTGTCCTGAACTGGTATAGGGTCTCCAAGGTCCCTCCCAATCACGTGTTCTAAGAGTCAATGCAAAGGCTTCTTCATTGTCATCTTTGGTGGAAAATCTTCTTCCCTCGCTTCCTTCTCTGCTCATCCTTTCTCCCCAACCCTCCACTCCTCTTCTTCCTCCTCTTTCTAAAGCCCATAAGTGTTTATCCCAGGCTTTTAGTTGGAGTTGTACCTCAAAAGATTAAGCTGAAAGTTCTCCTGATTAGGGTCACCACACTTCGCCACAGATTTTTAACTACTCCTTGTAGTTGCCAGGCAGCCAATCATTCAAGACAGTGGCTCCTGAAAGCAAACCTCTCCCAGTCCCTAGCATTTGTCCAACTGGCCAGTTTAAGTGGCAGTTTCCCTTTTCCTTTCCAGGCCTTGATGAGTGGATGAGAAACCACCTGAAACTCCAGAATATTGATTTCCTTCCAGAATCCAGAATGATGCAGTTATAGCTGTTGTTGCAGTATCATCTGTCCCCATACAGAGTAGCAGAAAGGGAAAATTGACAGTCAGTTTGATAAATCTTGGAAACTGTTCTGCCACATTGCTAATCTGTGTTCCTGAGAGACAAACTGGTTTCATGTGACGTTGTCATCTCATTTTTATTCCACATTGAAGGGAATCAGCGACTTCCAAGGATGCTTTTTTCAGGGTGAAGCTGGACCCCCCCACCTCAGAAAGGACCTTCCCTTTCTGGGGTCTCTTTCCTCAGCTGAAGATTGAGAACCTCTTTTTGGGTGAGGGTTGGAATTTGATTCTGAATTCCAGGGTGCAAAATACTTTCTCTTTCTCATTTCCTTCTTGTCTCTTGTTTACACACACACACACACACACACACCAGTTCCTGTTATTATGCCTCTTTTAGTTCATCCAGCAAGCCTTTGCATCTCTATTACGACCTGACAGACGGCCATTCGCTGTTCCCAGCTGTCATCTGCTTCAGGCCCCAGAGCCTGCATTTGTGGCAAAGGACTCCTTAGTGGTGCTTAGCAGTTGGAGAGGCAAACCATCGGCTTTGCAAGTCCCCATGGGGAGTGTCCTCCCTCGATTTTCTCTGGGCTGAGGAAACAGAGGTTTTCTCAAGGCTTCTCTAGCAATGCAAGAGGAACACCATTTCCTCCTCCTGACTCTAACTCATGCTTCGAACAGCCCTCCCCCCCACAAAGGACTGGATCTAGGCAGGGTACCCTTATGCATCCTCTGATACAGGCACGACTGCTGGTCTGAAGCTTTATCAAGTAGGTTAAGGTGCTAGTCCTGTGGATCCTTGTTTGGGAAGCGGTCCCCTGAGCAAGCATGGAGACATTTGGAAGCGAGCAGAAAACATACAATGCTCAGTAAAGGTCCACATTCCCTCATTTTGGAAATCAGTTCTGATTTCAGAGGAGAAATTGCGGCAGATCCTTTGCAGGATAAGACCCTGCCACATTGGCACAGATGCATGCTGTGATTTGCTGCCCTTCACGTAATCAGCAGTGCCAGCGAGAAGAGCTATATTTAGAGGAGAAAACCCTCGTCTGCTTGGCCTCATCCGCAACGTTTCCAGGGTGCTGCTGGAACTGTGTCCTGCAGGATGCCCTTGAAGAAGGCAAGCCAGATTGGGGGAGGGGGGTTAGAAGCTCCCCAGTGGGAAAGCCGGGCCTGAATCAGCCGATCAGCATCATGAAAGCCATTGGCATGACCTGGCACACTTCCAGGCAGCTCTGCCATCCTTCGGCATAGCTCTACCCCTTGTTACCCCCAAACTGCTCTGACAGCAGGCTGGGTCAGTGAGAACAGGCCACGCAAAGCTCCCTTTTCTTGATCTAGGCAGCATTTCTGGGTGCAGCAAAGGGAGCCCAATCTGCTCTTCTGTTGCACCTCCTTTCTCATCACAGACCCCAAAGACCCGGGAGGGGAAAGGCAGGGACCTGTGGAGTGATCCAAGCATTCTGGGAAAGGAAAGGGGTCCCAAGCCCTTCACCAGGCAGAGCAAAGCCCAAGTGAGCTAGGCGCCTGCCGAATGGGTGGAAATCCCGCTCTGAAGAGGTCAGCAAGGCAAGCGCAGGGGGCTGTGCTCAGTTAGAATGCGGCCCCCCTCCTTCCAAGCAGCCCCTTGGCCTATTTTGGCAAGGATGCCGACACCCCTATTCTGCGTATTTAGGCACTCAGGAGCGTGGGCTGAGCAGTGCCAGGTGAGCAATGGCCCAGAGCAGCCACAGCGTGGCAAGAGAGGCCCCTGTGCTCACCCCCTGGCAGCCCTTGGCCACCGTGGGAGTCAGGGGTCCATCTCTGCCTGTCAAGGTCTCCTCCCAGGTTGAATTTTGGGGTCTCCTCTGATTAGAGCAGTGGAAGCAGAAGGGGGCAGTTAAGTGCTTCCTTACTTGTTTCCCCACTTAATCGATTGGATCTGTGGCCATGCAGAATATTCCGTTTCCTAGGAGACTGTAGAAAGGAGAGCAAATGAACTGCAAGAACTCTTTTGCTGGGCTAGAAGCTTCCCTGATGAAAATTAACACAACAAGAATAAATGCCAAAGGAAGCTAAAAATAGCCTGTCCTGAGTCTGCTCAGCTCCTCTACACGGCAGCCTGAAACAAACTGGGGCCTCCCCCCTCTGTTGGGCTGAGACCGAACGCCGGGGCTTATTCAACAGGCTGACATGTCCATGAAGTCTAGAATTAAAACAGTAATTAATATCCAATAAAGGCTATTTATTAAAAAACGATTAAAGGCTCACAGCAGGCAGTGAAAATCACATAATCGTTTGGTATTCAGTGGCAGAACAGGCCAATAGCTCTTCAACTAATGCATCTTAATGGCCCTTGGCATTACCCAATCATGCACCGAAGAAGAGGGCTAAAAGGCTTCCCAGAGACCCAGAGCAGCCACTTTAAGGTCCCTTCCAGACCTTCCATTCTGTGGTCCCTGGTGCCCAGGCAGGAATCCACTCTGCAGCTCTCAGGACAGCTTCTTCTGTGGTGCAAAAACTCTTCACAGCAGGATATTCTGGCTCGTGTTCCACCAAAACCTCTTTCCTTTGTAGTTTCTGGTCCTCTAACTGAGAACAGCTCTGTGCTCCATCTGGGGCCCTTCGGAGGATATCCCTTCAGATACAGATTCAGATTCAGATTCAGAAGTCCTCCTCCATCCTGCAGGCGAGGCTGAGCTCTGCCCTTCAATCATTCCTCACAGGCGGCTCCTTCCAAGTCCCTGGTCATCTTGGTTGCTGTAATCCAACTTGTGCCCATTTTTTCAGTGAAAATCCTCCATGACCAATATAGCCTATAGAGAAAAAATATGACTTCTCTTGATTGGCATGCCCTGTTTTTGTTGATGTAACTCAGCATTGCATTTGGTGGTTGGGTGGGTGGTCTCCCCAACTACATCAAACTGTTAGCTTAGGATTCAGCAAAGCACAAGACCTTTTCTCTCTCTATATATATATATTATTGCCTGCTGTGATTTTCCCTAACCTATGCCCAGACCCTTGATTTTTTTTCCTACCCAGAATTTGCTTTATCTCTGTTGAAATTCATCTTGTTGGTTTCTCACCATTGTTGTAGCTTTCAATTTCACTGCACACATGTTGTGCATTGACAATAAAGGTTTGAATTTAATTGAATTTCAAGATTCCCCTCAATCTTGATGCTGTCCTCCAAGGTGTTTGCTATCCCATCGTTTTTGTGTCCTGTGCAAATCCTTATATTTTTCTCATGTTCTTCCCATGTTGAAGAGCACAGGGCCTGGAGAAGAACTCCCTGGTGCTTCCTCCCAGCTTGACTGGGACGATCGTTCTACCTGTTCAGCTTACGTCTAATGGTAGCCCCAGTCCAAGTGTGGCCCAATCACTCCATGGCATAAATGAAAGATTGCAAAAGGGTTCTCAGGGAGAATTGGTGGCTTAGAGAGGTTCCCATGTAGACGAACTTCTGCATAAATATCATCCATTCATCACAGTCAGGTTCCAGCAATCTTTGCCTCCTTTAGGGTTTCATTAGACAACCAGTGCACAGCATAAAAATATGCTATAATTATATCATCACATATTATAATTGTAAGAAATATAAGAGATATTTCCTTATCTAAACAGAGAAACAGAATGGCCATGGATGAGCAGGAGGTGCCAGAGGGGGCTGCAATTAGGAGGCCTAGTGGCCTGGGGGGGGTGGACCCCCAGAATGGGGCCTTGGTTCCTTAAAGTGGCAGGAGGGAGCTCCAGCTTGGCACAGCAAACATTTTTAAAAAAATAGTTTTTATTCAAATTTTTAAACAAGAAGATAAAAACAGCAACTAATATAAAGTGAGGGAGAAAAAAAAATAAAAAGAAAGAAAGAAAAGGACAAAGTGCAAGAAAAGAAAAACAGAAGAAAAACAGAACAAAGATATAAAAAGTGGCACCAGATATATTCTTCACAGCAGATATAACTATAATTATATTTTAACCTTTCTCTCTAAAATTCTTTTTTCTATAATCTATTCTGTCTGATCATCATCAAACCATAAATTACAAATCCATTTTTTTTATTTATGCATTAAAAGTCCAAAAGAGGCTTTTGGTCAACAATAAATGCAAATTTCTCTAATAAAAGAAATCAATTTATCCATTTCAGTAAAACTGGCCAATTTCACCAATATTCCTCCATCATGGGCAGTGTTGAATGTTTCCTTCTCTGTGTATATAGAAACCCCACTGCAATAACCACATTCTGAAATAATCTTCCATGGCTTTTTTCTAGCTTTATCCATTAATCCTAAAATAAAATAAAAAAATCTAGTCTCAATTGAATTTTGATTTTTAAAATCCTCTATCAAAGTGTATATTTGACCTCAAATCTTTTTAGCTTTTTTTACACATCCACCTGGCATGATAAAATGTCTCTTCACGTTGTTTGCATTTTCAACCTACATTTCAAGCGCCTTTCTACATTCTCGATCGTTTCCTTGGCATCACGTACCTAGGATACATTATTTTATAAAAAATTAAATTTAAATTTTAACCTTTTAACCACATGTTTTCCTATTGATCCAGCTTTATCTTTCAGATAACAATAAATGGGGATATCATGGCCAGCTGCTCCCATGGCAGAGCAAACATGACCTGGGGATTCCCAGTGGCTCCAGTTGAGGGATCTGGTGGGCCCCAGACTGAAGGCTCTGCTTCTTGTGCCAGTCTCGTGGTATATTCCTATTAAACTGGTTGCATTTGCTTAATTTTATTGCGATTCCGACTTGGAACGTGTTGATTTCAATGTTATGTTCTGCACATCTTATTATTTTAAGCCATCTTGAGTTTTTAAGAAGAAAAGACCTTTTCTCTTTATTTTTATAGCATTATTTTACGGTTAACTTCAATCACGAGAACCAGAAAACTCTGGAGCTGAGAACCGAGGATGCCAAGGATTGTGACGAATGGGTAGCAGCTATCAACCATGCCAGGTAAGTCATACCTCTGGCAGAAATGACTCCCCAGGATGGGCTCCTGGCAGGCTGAGCCTGAGGGAGGGAGAGCAGCTGGAGGGAAGGGCTGCCTGGCTGTTTTCTGTTATCCAAGGGCTCCCGAATGGGCCGCAGTCCAGTACTGGGCCTTGCCCCCCCCCCCCCACTTAAGAGTGTCTCTCTTGGGGTTCAGAGCCTGACTCCTGAGAAGGGACCAGGCAGGCCTCCCTTGGGTAGAGAAGGAGAAGCAGGACTGGCACTTTCCTTCTTCAGACGCCAGAGCGACCCAGGCGCCTTTCCCGGGAGCTCTCCTCTAACTTCTCAAAGGGCACCAGGCAGATCCAGATGGCATCGGAATGGAGGGCAGCTTATTGGCAAGGAGAACAAATGCCTTAATCTGGGCTGTTGTCAGGACGGGGCGATTGCACTCGGTGGGTGAATTCTGGGGTCCTGAGGAGAGCCTCTGCCTGCCCATTGTGCCTGTGTGCTTCCGCTTCAAAAATGTACAATAGGAGTGCCGAAGGTTATTTTCAAAGACTTCCAGCATTTGTTTCTCTTTTCAAAAGTCATATTCAAGGTTACAAATGTAATATTTAAATTTTCTTCCTCCGTTGCCTCTTTTCATACCCCTTCATCCAATGAAGAATTCTGGGAAACTTAAAAGCTTTATGGCAAGCATCTGACTTGATGTGAACAAGAACCCTGGAAGTTGAAAAGAGACAGTCAAAACAATTTAGGAATGATTTAAATAATTCAGGAAGGAAGATTCCATTTCTATACAAAGATTTCCACCTTAACCATCAGAAATAAAAACAACAGCATAAAAACATTGAGCATTTTTCTTTGTGATGCAGGACGTGGAGTGTTTTTTTGTAGATTTTTCCCTCCTGTCCTTGTATTGTGACCTGGGGAAGCTCTGAGGTGCTGCAATCAAAGATAAAATCTCCTTGACATTTGCATATTGATTTTATTGCCTTCCTTTAAATATGATGTTTGTTTTCCTGGACTTTTAATTAACAATTAAAATAAAGAGGGAATAATGCCACTTCTGTCTCACCAAGGAAATTTGATGCTGTGGAATCTTTGACTATTACAACTAACAACTTCAACAAATAACCTGAAAATTCCTTTGACCTTAGATTAAAGCTAATCCCACCCATGAAAAGTATATTTTGCTTTAAATCTCTTCTAAAATGTAAGAAAAAGGAATGTTCTTCCTAAAATTCACCTCTTCCTGGCAAATTGTAATTATAAAAAGCAGCATGAAAGAGCAGGATTGAAATTTGAACCAGATAAAAATATTGCCTGGGAACTATTTAAATTTGGGGGCCAGTTAACTAGCCTCCTAGAGTGCAGCTGAACATGTTTTCTTTGAAAAATCCTGGAGAGCTGAGGAGGAGCCAGGCAACAGAAGGAGGCTTCAAAAAGGAGAAATCAGAGGATCCAGGGAGCAACAAATCGGGAAGGCTGCCCAGCTCACCATTTATGAATCTAAACAGCATAGATCAATAAAAAGCAAAAAAATCAAGGAAATCAAGGAAAAACAATAATGCAATGTTTGGCCTCCTCAGCAGTCCAGGCTATTAATAGTCCCTATTTTGGCCATAGATTATCTCTGGCACCAGATGGTGTGTCAGTGCCATGCTCCCACTGGAAATCGGCTGTCTATTGGGGGAGCAGAGTGGGGCAGCACCTGGATGGTCCAGTCGTCAGATCCACCCGAGACTCAGTTTCTTAGTTTGTAGTACTGCAGCTTCTATCACTTCACTTTCTACTGAATTTGTGGTTTGCTCTGCTGTGGTTTCCTTGTTATATGGTTGGCTGAATACTCCACATCCTGGCTGAATGCACATGCCTATATAAAGCCCATCCCTATTCTGGCTTTGTGTGATGCGTGAACCAGCCTTCTTTGTATCAGATGAGCTGAGCCAATTACCTCTGGGACACCTGCCTATTAGCCCACCATGGTCCTGTGCTTTGCTGAGTTCTCAGAGTCAGTGCCAAAATAACAAATAAAATTAATGTGATGTTGAGTATTTAAATCAGGAACAAGCTTAAATAACATCCAGTTTGAAAATGATGAAATACAGGTACACACACCAAAGGGGGAGCTAGGCCAGAATCTATCCTGCATCCCCTTTTGTGATGTTGCTGCATACTAACCATGGATGCTGAAGAAAACAGTAAAAAGGCATCACACAGTGCAGTGTAGTCTGCCTGCATGATGGAGAAGGGCCAAGGTCCCAGGCAGATGGAAACAAACAAAGTAGGCCAACCTTGATGAAAGAAGAACTCAGCCTTTGCCTTCTGGACCTCCTCCCAATCTTTGTTTCCTGAGGTTTCACAGAACTTCCTGTTGGTTTGATTCACCAGAAAGTTGAGCCTTGACATCCAAAACCACCCAAAAAACAGAAAATGGGAGAGAACAATAGCAAGTTCCCCTGCAAGGTAACTAATCAGTTCCTCCACCTCGAAGCCAGATCAATTCTTTATTTCAATCAGAATAGAGCTGGAAGGAATCTCGGAAGTCCTCTAGTCCAACCCCCTGTTCAGGCAGGAGACCGTAGACCACTTCAGACAGGTGGCTGTCCAGTCTTTTCTTAAAAACCTCCAGTGATGGAGCCCCCACAACTTCTGAAGGCAAGCTGTTCCTTTGGTTAATGGTCCTCACTTTAGGAATTAATTCCAAGTTGCTTCTCTCCTTGATTAGTTCCCATCCATTGTGCCTTCTGGACTTTTGGAAAATAAGTTGATCCCCTCCTCTTTGTGGCAGCCCCTCAAATAAATACCCTTGAATACTGCTATCATGTCTCTCCTAGTCCTTCTTTTCTCTAGACTGGCCATACCCAATTCCTGCAACCTTTCTTGCCATGTTTTTGTCTCCAGGCCCTTAATCGTCTTAGTTGCTCTTCTTTGCACTTTTCCCAAAGTCTCAACATCATTTTTGTAATGTGACCAAAACTGGACGCAGTATTCCAGATGTAGCCTTACTAAGGCTTTATAAAGAGTACTAATGCTTCACATAATCTTGATTCAATGCCTCTGTTTATACAATCAAGGATTATATTAGCATTTTTGGCTGCTATACATACTACTGACTCATGTTTAAGTAATTGGTTTGTTTTTAAGTTAAGTAATGATCTGTTTTTAACAAACCTGTGCTGGCTGTTAGTTATAACTTTGTTTCTAGATGTTCACAGATCTGTTTTTTTAAAATTATCTTTTCCAGTATCTTCCTGGGTATTGAAGTTAGGCTGATTGATCTGTAGCTTCCTGGGTCTATTTTTTCCCCCTTTTTTTGAAGATGAGAACCACATCAGCTTTTTTCCAGTCCTCTGGTAGTTCCCCGATGCTCTGGGATTTTGAAAGATGTGGTACAGTGTTTACGAGATGACCTCTGCCAGATCCTTTAGAACTGTGGGATGTAATCCATCAGATCCCGGGGATTTGTATTCATCAAGATCAGACAGGTGTTCTCTTACTATTATCTTGCTTGTTTTAATTTTTATTTCTAGTCTGTCTTTTACAGTTACGTTTTTGATAGGTTGGGCTATAGTTCCTTTTTGTATGAAGACTGATGGAAAGAATAAGTCAAGCGGTTCTGCTTTCTCTCTGCTGCCTGTTCCTTCCCTTCAGTGGACTGACTATTAACTTTTTCTTGTTATTTACAATACAGGTTGAAAGTAAATTTTTAAAATTATCTTTGACTTTTGTTGCAAGTCTGTTCATTGTGAGCCTTTGCTTTCCTGACTTCATCTTTGCAGATTCGGGCTATCTGCTGATATTCCGCTTCAGTTGTGTGTCTTGTAGAGTATCGCGCATGCGCACTTCGCTACAGCCGTCCGGTTTACAGGACAAATCCTATTGGCTGTTGCATCAGCCAATGGGATTTCAGGGATTTTAAAGCCGCGGCAAATATAAAAGCCGCGGCTTGCCTTTTGCTAGCCCTCTTGCCTCCGGATCTTCAATCTACCTGAACTACTTGAATCCAGCGGCCGGAATAGATCCATGTGGTCTATCCG
>JAEANM010006717.1:0-18357 GCA_017656035.1 Myanophis thanlyinensis | reverse complement strand
TAAATAAATAAATAAATAAATAAATAGACAAATAAAAAAACAAACAAATAAATAATACTAAGTGAATGGTTGTAAGTTGAGGATTACTGTATAGTACTGCGCTAGATGGAATAATAGTGAAACTCAAATGTTATTAGATACAGAAAAATGTAAAGGAATGAATGGTAGTTGGCTATTTTTGGATGTTGGCAGCTTTCAATGAGCTGCTGACACTAAACTGGCTGTCCATGAAATCCAAAGGCTGCTCCTTTTTTTTGATATCCTTTGTATACACATCAATGGCTCCTACAATAGCATCCCAAAAATGTTCTGGTCTAGTCTCACATTTGCCTTTTTCAAAGGATGACTCTTTCTAGATTTTGCATCGGTGCTGGCATTGAACCTCTAAGTCCACTCCAGGCAGTCTGACCTCTTCCCCTTATCACGGCACTTTATAATGAAAGATCTGCACTGAAACCAGCCCAAGGCCCTCCACAACACTACTAAGAAACCTAGAAAGAAAAGGAAGAGAAAAGATGCCACTGGCAAAAGCATTTCAGTTTTGTTTGGATATCTTGGATAGTGCTGAGGAATATATTAGGCTGTGGTAGGAGCTACTGCTGGAGCAGAGGGGAGGGGAAGGGGAGGGGAGGGGGGAGAGGAGTTAAGTCAACAGTGCAAAGCAGAGCAAAAACCCTATCAAGAACAGTCTGACAGTTGCATTCATGGATGGACTGAAACAAATTATTGCACTGGAGGCTTTCTCAACTCTTCATACCATGAATTCATATATTTATACAATTCTTATTTTACAGGCTTAGTGGAATTTACACAGCAGAAATTTTGTAAATTTAATACTGCAGGATTATCACATATCACAATGTAGCCTGAAAAGTATAAAGCCAAGAATAACAGGATTAGATGGTCATCAGTGAGACATTTTGTAGCAGTTTTACTAGAAGCCCAACTGTCAACACAACATAACTATTGCAATTTTTGGGAATCTAACCATTTTACTAGCTACATTAAATTTCTTCTAACATGGCCGTCTTTGCATATATCCATCACTGACTAAAGTAATTTGTATCAGTCTTTGGGCACCACTTGAAAACCTTCAGTAGCACAACATTTGACCCTTCAATTTAGAAAAGCATTTGCAATAACCTCAATAAGAATAGTTTTCTTTAAATTCATGGGACGAAGCATGTTTCCATTTGGTGTTTAACTTAGTAAGCTAAACAATACCAATGTTGTTTGTGTAGATACTTTCCAGTTTGGATTCAGCATAAAAGTTACTATTTTGAACTCAAAGAAAATGACACAATTTGTGGTTAGACAACAAAAAGACCACTAAAACAGTGCAATAGCCAGCAAATCTGTTCTAGGGAGCATGATGTCAGAACATTCATCCTTATGTATAAATGGGTTCTGGCTAGCCTCCATAAGCAGAGTCAGCAATGATGTGCCATTCGGAAGTGCAAAAAATAAGTAATGCAATTGATGTTAGAATTAGAACTGATACTTATGTGACCTAATATTCCTTACTGTAAGTGTAAGATTAGTTTTCTTCTTTTATCAGTTAACATTATTTCCTGCTGACCAACCATTTTGTGCACCTCATAATTCAATTCCTTTTTTAAAAAATTTAAAAGAATATTTTAAAGGTATGCAGTAATTTTAAATATAAAATAACTAACACATTCTATGGAAACTAGAGATTAGATTTAAATCTTGTATGAAATTTCATGGAAATGAAATTTTGCCACATCCTTATCTTTCTCTTTTAGACTTACAGAGTTAAGACTTGTGTCCAAAATCATAAAAAGGTGTCAATTATTAAAGCATTTCAAGTAAATCATGCAAAATCTTATCTTGGACAACATGCTTTACCAACCACCTAGCAGATAAATATTTCCAGAAACCAGAACTATGTTTTATATTCAGGCTATAAAGTAAACAAAAAAATATCACTTTTTATGCTATTAGTAAATGACATATATTATTGCAAGCTGAACAGAACTAACAAATAGGCTTTTTCAGAAGGTCGAGCCCTTTGTTTTCCTGAAATATAAAACATATGAAATATCTGCAATATCTATATAGTAGTCTAAAAGTGAAGACAAAAATGAAAAGCAAGTTAATACATATTTACTAAATGTTCAGCAATATTTACATGCAGGTCCCATTAATCAATACTATTCTTCTTATAGCAGTTTTCCATAAACCAGTGTAAATTATTTAACCAGCTCAAAATCAATTATTGTAGTATTCTTTTAATCACATGCATACAAAAGTAGTAGTAATTTATCTTTTATTCTGAAGAAAATTATTATTCTTTTACTCATTTTGTTAACCTATAGTAAGTAAACTGTAGAGTAAGTAGACATTTTTCCTTTGTTACCCACTGCATTGCTTTAAAATCTAAGAATAAAGCGAGCTTTTCAGCCTGTGCTAGTCTAGATTTATTTCTTTCCTTATGATAGTAATGGTGCCGGACTAAAATGGCACAATAGGTCTTTATTATTACTAATATAATAAGCCTTCAAGAATTTCCACTGATGTTCTAGGGGGGGAAAGCAGAACAATAACACTATTTTGTTTCAAAAGACTGAGAAGGAAGAATACTAGCCAACCTTTGCTGAAGAGGTACAGAAATACTATGAGTAAAGGTTGAAGGTTTCAGATCATAATAAGGAAGTTAAATATTCTGAAAATATTGAAAGGAGGCCTAGAAAAAGGAATTCACTCAAGAATGCAGAATGAGGGGGGCAGACAATAGAATGCATATCATTATTTTAGTTTGAGCTAAGTTAGACTTTATGAAATCTTCACTAAAGCTTTTATTCTTTGTCCTCCCCTCCATGTACAAAAAGACACACATAGCAACATTTAGCACCAAAAGCAAAAAAAAAAAGGCAAATAGACAGTACAGACAGAAAGAAATATTTAGATTCACCTTTTATTGTGTGAATGCATTTAATATTTGCTATGCGGGGCAGGAGGGAAGAGGACAAATGACAATATATATTCCATGATGTCATCACAATAATGATGCAATTAGTTATCATGATGTAAATAATATAAACCATATGTCTGTGAGCGATTAAGTCATGATGCACAATTATTGTCATGTCAATGTCATTGTGATTTGTAATAAGTGTACATAAATCTACTCATTTGGTTTTATTTTCTCTGAATAATAAATGAAATAATACAACAGAAACAGATGTAAATTAGCACAACAAAATAAATTGACCCAAAGTGGTATTCGTATAGTCTGATAGAAATTCTTGTAAAATAAGCCAACAGAATAAAAGATTTGATTAGACTTTTTAATTAATACTTATTTGGCACAGAGCACACTGTTTTTCTTTTCATTGTAATCTTCAATTAATCACAATTATGGATTCACTGTGTAAAATTCACATCATTTGTATCTCTCTTTGTGTTAATGACACTCTTAAAACCATAAAGCGATTAAAGTCCACTCACATTTTTAAACACATTACATGGAATAGTTTCATGTTTAGAATGCAAGTTTGCTCTATAGAATTGGTATTCATTTCACCCACTTAAGATTGGTGAGAGAGACAGGATCACTTTCTTATAATTTAGAACTGAAGATCTGTAAAAGATCTGCAAGCTGGAATAACTGCCACAGAGGAAACCTATTTTACCTATTTTAAGAAGAATTTAGCAGGCTTTTCTTCTTTTGCAGACTTATCTAAAAAGAACAAATAAGTATGCTTCCCCTTCCATCTTGTGACTCTTTGAAGGCAGAATCCTCCCTTTTCCTGACATTCAACTGTTTCTCTTCTGCTCCATGTAACAGTGAACCAAAACATTTTGTCACCTGAAATAAAGCCCCTTCTGTTGTAGACAACTCAACTGCACCTTCAGTTCATCATTTTATCTCCCTTCACTGGATGTAGATTCCACAAATGGACTATATACTTAGATTTCCATGATCCAGCAGATTCTATTCATATATCAGACATAGCCTTTTCTTTTTTAATTACAACACAAAAAACAAAACATAACTTTCTAGTCACGAAACATAGATTAAATTATGCAGATGTGCACATTGTAACATAGGCAGAAGTGGAGAAAATCAGAGCTACATGTATTGAGAAAAAAGCATACCAGGAGAAATAGAGACTTTTATTAATTTATTCATCAAATTTCTACATCGCCTATCTTACCTGAATGACTCAGATACACCACATTAGGTGCATGACTAAGTTCCCCTACTCCTATAACTTGTACACTGAACTTGTACCCCAATTACAAAATATTTTCAAGTTTTCATGAAATTACTTGCAGGAATATTTCAACCTCTTAATTACCTAAGAAAGTCCTTAATTTTAGAAATTCTCCCTTTTCCTCTTTTATAAAGCTAAAAATACCTTAAAAGTCATCTGTGTTTGTTCTAACACTATTTTCAGCAAATAATTAAAACAAAATCTGATATTTTAATGAATACTTTTCTTCACTGCAGATTTTGATGTTTAGTATATTTCATACTTGCATCTGAAGTATGTATTCACTTTAAAATTATAGACATTAAAATACAAGGTCATTTAAGCACGTGAAAGAAGAACTTCTCAGTGCATGGAAGTAGAAAACAGCACTTTTCTTCAAACTACTAAAGAAGCCAGATCTTTTAAGTGCGTAGCTGTTTTCCTGGGAAGAAAGCAAAAGATGCAGAGTTTTAATGATTCAAAGAAAAAAGTTTCATTTGCTCTGCCATGCACTTGAAGTATTTCAAGAGCTACCTAACAGCAATTAATTTTCTCCAGACATGATTTACAGTTGAAGCGTTTTATTATATTTTATCATATTTCTTTTTTTAAGTGGAGGTTAATTAAAGACAGAAATTAAGTCACATTCCTTTCATGAATGGACAGGCATCTGCATGTTTGCCAAAGATTCAATAACCTTTATATCAAGCGAGGTAAGAGGGAAACATGTTCTGCTATTTGTTATCATATACTAACAGAATTCTTGTTCATCTATTGTTAGGAAAAGTTACAGGGCAAAGAGATTCCAATACATACATGAAGTTAATTTTCTCTTGATAATTAGCAAAATAACATACAGCGCATTCAGAAAGTATTCAAGACTTTTGTCAATTTTTTTTTTATTTAACAGATTAACAGAGTTGGAAGGGACCTTTGTAGGTCATCTAGTCCAAACCCTGCCCAAGCAGGAGACCCTATGCCATTTCTGACAGATGGCAGTCCACTCTCTTTCTGAAAGCTTCCAACGATGAAGCTCCCACAACTTCTGAAGGCAAGCTTTCCATTGGTTGATTGCTCTCACAGTCAGAAAATTTCTCCTTATTTCCAGGTTGAATCTCTCCTTGTTCAGTTTCCATCCATTATTCCTTGTCTGGCCTTCAGGTGCTTTGGAAAATAACTTGACCCTCTCCTCTCTGTGATAGTCCCTCAAATATTGGAACATTGCTATTGTGTCTCCTCTGGTCCCTCTCTTCACTAGACTAGCCATGCCCAATTCCTGTAACCATTCTTCATGTTTTAGTCTCCAGTCCCCTAATCATCTTGGTTGCTCTTCTCTGCACTCTTTCTAGAGTTTCAACATCTTTTTGATATTGTGGTGACCAAAACTGGATGTAGTATTCTAGGTGTGGTCTTACTAATACTTTATACTATAGAGTAGTATTAGTACCGCACTTGATCTTCATTATTAATGCTATTTAGGATTGCATTGGCTTTTTTGGCTGCCACCACACACTCTTGGCTCATATTTAATTGGTTGTCCACTAAGACTCCAAGATCCCTCTCATAGTTACTGCTATTAAGTTTCACCTGGTTTCACCTAGTCTGTTTTCCTTGCTTAAGTGTAAAACTTTACTTTTCTCTACATTGAATTTCATTTTGTTAGACAGGCCCTGTGTTCAAGTGTGTCAAGATTTTTATGCCCCAATTTTATTATGCTGCAACCTGTTTCTACAGTTGTTGAAATTCTTCCCCCCCCCATTACTGTACACTCTGTATCCCATAATGACAAAATGAAAACAAAATTTTAGAAATGTCTGTAAATGTATTAAAAGAAAAAACTGAAATATCACATTGGCATAAACATTCAGCACTTTTGCAACAACACTTGAAATTTATCTCAGATGCCTCCCACTTCCCTCGATCATTGCCAACATATTTCTTGACTGGAGGCCACCTGTGGTAAATTAAATTGATTGGACATGATTTGAAAAAGCCACACACCTCTCTATAGAAGGCCTCACAGCTGACAAAGGATATTGTAGCAGAGAAAAAGCCATGAGGTCAGAACTGCCTGCAGAGCTCAGACAGGATGGTTGCAAGGCACAGATCTGGGGAAGGCTACAATAAAATTTCTGTTGCACTGAAGGTTTGTAAGAGCACAGTGCTCTGGAGGAAACTGGGCAATGCTCATCGCCTGCCCAATATCATCCCAACAGTGAAACGTCGTGGTATTTCAGCAGCAGGGACTGGAAAACTGGCCAGAGTTGAGGGGAAGCTGAATGGAACAAAGTACAGGGATCTCCTCAATGAAAACTTGTTCCACAGTGCTCAGGACCTCAGACTGGGCCGAAGGTTAACTTTTCAACATGACAACAATGATCCTAAGCACAAAGCCAAGACAACACAGGAGTGGCTTAGAGACAACACTGTGAATGTGCTAGATGGCCCAGCCAAAGCCCTGCCTTGAACCCTATTGAACATCTCTGGAAGTACCTGAAAATGGCTGTCCACTGATGGTCACCATCCACCCTGACTGAGCTTGGGAGGATTTGCAGAAAATCCCCCAATCCAAGTGTGCAAAGTTTGTCACATCATACCAAAGACTCGAGGCTACTAAAGGTGTTTCAACAAAGTACTGAGTGAAGAGTATGAATACTTATGCCAATAGATTTTTTTTCTTTTTAATAAATTTATAGACATTTCTAAAATTCTGTTTTCACTTTAATCATTATGGGACACTGAGTATAACTTAATGAGAAAAGTGAATTTCAACAACTGTAGAATCAGATTGCAAAATAACGAAATGCACGAAAGTGAAAGGGGCCAGAATACTTTCTGAATGCACTTATATGAATACTGATATGCAGAAAGCAGAAAGATCTGGTATTTAACACAGTGAAATCACTAAATTTTCAAACATTAAAAAGCCTGTAATATTACCTATACATATATGTATAGTAATTGTAATGTTTAGTTTATAATTGTGCTTTGGTATAGTTTTATCTACAATAGCTCTTCACAGATTTTTTTAAAAAATGACTCTATCAAGAGCCAGGGACAGAAAATTCTAAGCTCTATACCAAGAGACTGAAGAAGAGTTTTATTAAGATACAAACTACAGGCTCATTGAACCTGATACGTGTTGTGACAAATATGATTTGTGCGGTTTCGGTGTGAACAGTGGGACAAGCATTGCTAATCAGTGAAATTTGCATTCCAGATGGTACTGAATAAGGTGGGCTGATGATCTGACTCAATATAAGAGATTTAAGCATGTTAAAGACATTTCCTTTATAGTCAGACATGTTCCTTCAAAAATAATCATATTAATGATTCACCATTGACAAAAATGTATTTAAATCATCTAATTTAGCAGAATAGCATCTAAACCTCTGTTGCTTACATATTGTGATAGATAAAAAGGAGGCTGAGGATACAGAATCTTAAAAAGAACCTATTAACATTCAAAGAATTGAACATGTTGATCATAGCTTAGTTGTGGATTAACTTTGGGGGTCATGTTTTTCCAAAAGAACTCCTTGGCCATATGCCCTACATGCTGCTGAAGAATCTAATCAGATTTCTCATTCTAAATACAAAGTTCTCACTTGAGGAGATGATTAAATTGAAATTACCAGTATTTGATTAGAAAAAACACAATACATCCATGTATGATTGACTGCAAATCCCTTTTAGAACTTTTGCATGAAGCAGAAAAAAATGCACTTGTGCTTTCGAGACTGGAGGAAGACCTAGATAATTAAAAAAGTGAACTTTTAAAAGAAATCAGAGTAAAAGGTAACTTCGTATTCCTATTTGTATTTGTTGCAAAAGAAATCAGAAGCTTCTATTATCCTTTCTTTCTTCACTTGTTTTTCTTTGCATTAGTTTGTATTAGTTTTTAATCTTCTCTTTAAAACTTTTGTTTAAATGTATATATTAAAAGGGAATAATTGTATTCAAAACTTCCATACACATAAACATTTACATATAACATATATACATTCATACAAACACATTTAATATCTCTTCCAAAAATATTTCCCTCCAAGATGTTATAAGATTTGAATTCAATTATTGAATAATTTCTGGACTTCTGAATTTTTTAAAGATCATCATCTTGTATTACATGCCCAGATTACATGAGTAGATTCAGTATGTGTTTTCAAACCATTAGCAATACTTCTGAGTCATTGCTTTTTTACAGTTTTGAATATCCACTTGATTGTGGATTATTCAGTTAAAATATTTGATTTTAGCTTTTTAAGTCAAACAGGATACACCTGCAGGGGGAACTTCTGAATTACAGCATACCTGGAGGTATTTACAAAAAAAAAAAAATGAGTTTAAAGCAATTCAAGGCCAAGACCTGTTTGGGCAAATACTGCTATTTTGTAATCATAGCACTACTAATTCCAATCAATGGCATTAAGGCTCCTTTATACATGATACTTGTTATATATCATCATGCATGGATACAGCAGAAAAGATTATTATGATCACAAGTGCCAAGATCTGAAAGCTCTTTTATAAATTGGATGCCTAGTTCATATATGTTTGGCATCATAAATTCACAAACTGCATGACAAACTTTCACTGTATTTATCTCTCACTCAACCGAAAAAAGTGTTTTTCAGCTTTATGTACAAAAAAGGGGGAAATGCTGAGAAATATCTGCCATTAGCCTTACATCTGTTTTACCAAAATAGATCCTAATCACATCATTTTCTCCAGGTACATATTGAAGATCTCTTGGCAGGAATCCTAAAGACATATCCAACTACAGGTAGTCCTCGACTTATGACCACAACTGACCCCAAAATTTCTGTTGTTAAATGAGACATTTATTAAGTGAATTTTGCCCCATTTTACAATCTTTCTTGCCACAGTTGTTAAGCGAATCACTGCAGTTGATAAGTTAGCAATCTGGCTGTTAAGTGAATCTGGCTTCCACATTGATTGTGCTTTTCAGAAAGTTGCAAAAGAAAACCACATGAACAGGATGTTGTAAACGTCATAAATATGAGTTAGTTTTCCAAACAGCTGAATTTCCATTACATGATCATGGGGATCATGTAGAGCCCCAGTGGGACAGTGGTTAGAGTGCAGTACTGCAGGCTACTTCTGCTGACTGCTGGCTGCCTGCAGTTTGGCAGTTCAAATCCCACCAGGCTCAAGGTTGACTCAGCCTTCCATCCTTCTGAGGTGGGTAAAATGAGGACCCAAACTGTTAGGGGCAATATGCTGACTCTGTAAACTGCTTAGAGAGAGCCATAAAGCACTATAAAGCGGTATATAAGTCTACGTGCTATTGTAACTGTGACTGTGAAAAATGGTCATAAGTCACTTTTTCAACGCTATTGTAACATTAATGGTCATTAAATGAACAGTTGTAAATTGAGGACTACCTGTAATGTCAATGATTCAGGTCTGACTGAAAAGAGGGCAATTTGCCAGATTAATGGTGTTTCTTATAAACAAGTCAGAAAGTTTCTATATTTTGGAATCCTTGATACATTTTAGGCACTTTCTTGAAAACAGATTTTTTTTAAGTTTAAATTTTTCAAATAAAGAACATGTAAATAATTTAGATATTTTGTAATTTCTATTTTGTTGTACAAGATAGAAAGTATCACGTTGTTTTTGAAGATGACATCAACCAATTCTCCATGGTTATTTTAATTATTAATATAATATTAATGATCTTACTTTTTTTTGAAAGCGATTTTGTAATGGCAATCAAGAAGCTTCTTGCATTAACTACTTGAACCCAAGAGTCAAAGAAGAGAAGATAATCTTAGAGACAGTCTTGGGAAAACCACAGCAAAGGGCACAGAAAAGAGTAAACAAGAGGAACAGTAGTTGAATTGAGGACCAACCAGAATTTAGATCAAAATAACGTGCATCATTTCTCTATTCATAACACAGAAAATATCCCAGCTCCCAAATATTGCAGCAAGAGCTTTTCCAGATTATGGTACCAGCTTTTCCCAGTCTTCAAATTATTGTACATTAATAAAGCAAAACTTTCCAAGAAAAGCAAATAGCAGCTCATAGCTATGAAGACTTCCTATGTTATAACTTTGGGTATGTCCTTATTATATTTGTCAATGTAAATCTTGCTGATATGATCATCCAGTAAATCCTTTTGCTCACAATAGCTGCTAGAATCATTTAGCAAAGGCCCCGAGCGTTGGATTTCCCCCACTGAGGATTAGTGTGGTTAGCAAAAAGAGAAAGAGTATCTCTGAAAAATCAGATAAATGCTCCTGGAAGTTGCAGCTGCATTATTTTGATGATTTAGCAGCAAACATGAATGGAGAAGCCCTATAATAATGATGGTTTCCTTTAAATGCTTCCTGGATATTTGTGTGCAAGGAAACATGATACTAAACCAGCAGTTGATGGAGAATAAAGGGGAGGCTCAGCTCTAAACTTAAAGACCCAAACAATAAAGCTTGATAGTTTCACAGAGAAACGAAATGAATGAAGAGTACATTTAAGAGTAGGGAACTCGAACACAAATAAACCCACAGCAAAAAGTTAAAAATGCAAGGATGGCAGTCCCAGCTATATTTTCAAAACTCTTTCCTTTTCCTAGAAATATGGTACTCCTGACTGCAATTTTGCTTTGATTTGTTAGTCTGCTTCTGATGACAAATTTGAATTCTTTTCAAACAGAGTGCCAGGACTGGCTGCTTAAATGGTGTATTAATAATTCCAGCGATTTGACAGATTATAAAGGTAAAACAGCTTTTGTCATTAAATAACATATGAGGGGTACGTGACAGAAACACCAAAAAAAATGAGTGTTACATTCTGATTTCAGAAGAAAACTGTATGATTAAAAGCATTCAGATCTCATACTGCTTTAAGAATGTTGCATCAGGCATCTCCTGAAAAATACTGTGAATTTTACTTTTACAAGTAGTGGTACTGCAGAACTGGATGAAATGAAGGTGGTTGTTGAATGGAACAGACCACCTCAATTTCTACCTATTCAAATACAGTGGAACAGAAAAAAAAATCACAGGAAAAATGTCTAGATCAGGGGTCTTTTGCTGGCTGAGGGATTCTAGGAGTTGAAGTCCACAAGTCACAAAATTGCCAAGTTTGAAGACCCCTGGTCTAGATCAAATTTCAAACTTTCATTTATTCCTCTAATCAACAGTTAACTTACATAGCAGGGGGAAAAAATCAAATTATTTTAAAAATGTACCACTTCCAAAAGCTTGTTTTACTCTTAAGAGTTGATGATTCAATTTTTTTTAGGATTACAATAAATCAGTACATTATTCGTGGAACACAGCTTATTTTATATCTAGCCTGAAGAAATTCATGCCATCTGGATAGTCACTAGATGAGTTCAAAGAAAGTTGCCGAAGTTATAATGCTACTAGTTTCATCTAGAGACAAAAGGGTCATCTGATTAGATGACAGCTTAAAATATGTATAAGATTTGCATAAACTGAATAATGCTTCTAAGTATCTGTGTAAAGGAGTAACCTACGAATTTTTTAAAAAAGTGTTCAGGTTTGACGGGGGGGACAAAGAAACAGAAGAACTCTGCAGTTTACGTTTGCAATAAAATATATTTTCAGAGGAATTTCTCAGAAAATAAAAATATATTGAGGTTCAGAAAAAGTAATAAAGATGGTATTCATTCTTCTATTACCTCTTGAGCAATGTAATTAAAAACCTGGGTAATCATCAATAAGAAAACATCTTTTATACTCTTATGAGAGCCAGTGTGGTATTCAAATAGTCCTCAACTTGCAACCGTTCAAAATTATGACAGACTGGAAAAATAAAAAAGGAGTTCCACATTTAGGACTCTGGCAACCAGCCCAATTTATGGTTGTCTGTCATCTGTCATCCTGATTTATAATGTTTTTTGCCAGAAATTGGCGTTTACGACTGCTGTGTTCATTTAATGATTGCTGCAGAAAAGGCTGTAAAATCAGGTACAGTCACATGACGACCTGCTTAATGACCAGCATGACTTATGACCATGATTCTGGGCTCAATCATGGTCATAAGTAGAGTACCACTTGTAGTATTAAAGCTTGAAACCAAACTAGAAATTGGGTTACCACGAGTTCGGGTTCTGCCTTAGGAATGAAGACAGATGGCTGACATAAGTCTAATCACTCTCTCAGCCCTAGAAAGAAGGCCACGACAAACCACTTCTGACAATTTTGCCAAGAAATCTGAGGGGCTAGTCCAAGCACCCTGCAAGGGTCAAAACTGACTCTGTGGCACACATATACATATATTTTGTTCTGTAGCCAAAGTATAAACCACATATATACACATATTCTAATCTATATACATGTATATATTTGCAATAGTGGCAAATATATGTAGCCCAGATGTAGAATGAGAGTGAAGGTTCATTCACTCATGGCTGGGTTTCTGAACATATTATTACCAGGCTAGATAATATTTTCAGTGGTGTTTAGGGGATACCAGTGTTCTTCAGTTTATAAAGGCTTCATGTCTTGTGATGGGTCAGGTGTGAGTCACCAGTGAGAGTCTTTTGATGAGTAGGTTACCTCAGGTGAGGGTCATTAGGAGGTGAAGTGCTGGCTGGGGTTGAGTTGGTTGAGGTGCGGTCTCTAGTTGGCTGTGCAGTTGACTTGAGTTCTGAGGGGTTCGTAGGCTGGCTGTAGGTCAATGTGTCTGTGGATGGAATTGCTTGTGGGGTGCCAGCCTCTGACGAACTCATGAGCGTGGCAGGTGGTAGCATAGCCAATGATTTTTGTGTTGCTCCAATTGAACTAGTGCTGTTTAATGTTGTTGTGGGTAGAGATTAAAGATTTGGGATCGTGGTATTTGACTTCCAGCCAGTATTTGTGGATCCGTTGACGTAATGTTTGTCCCACATATAATTGGTTGCAATTGTTACAATTGATTTTGTAAATTACATTGTTTCTTTAATACTTCTGTATCTTGTCTTTGGTTCTGGATCATTTCTGGTGGAGTATAGCTGTGGATTTGAGGGCTATTGCTATTCCTAGAGATTGGAGACACCAAGCAGCACCAGCAACACAAAAAACATTGGCCACACTATCACCCGCATAGACAACTAGAAACAGCACCATCAACCAACCCATGCAAACTCCCTCCAACCAGCACTTCACCTCCCAATGACCCTCACCTGATGTAACCTCACCATCACAAGACTGAGTACAAAATTCTCATTGGTGAATCATACCTGACCCATCACAAGACCCTCATTTGGCACACCCACACCTGACTCATCACAAGACCCTGACCTGATGGAACTGCACCTGACATGACCTCACCATCACAAGACCTACCGACAACATGAAGCCCCCATAAACAAAAGAAAACTGATATCCCATAAAGTCCACTGAAGATGTTACCTAGCTTGGTAATGAAATGTTCAGAAACCGGCCCACATGCTCGGAAAATGAACCTTCACCCTCACACGTATATGTTTATACACTTAGAAAAGTTCTAGATCTATGATTTCACCTGGTATCAAAACAAATATATTGTTACTAATTTCATTCTTTTGAATCATTCCCAAGAGATTTTGAATACACGTTGCCACATCAAATTCTGAATTGTATTTATCTGCAGTTTGCACCTGTGTAAAGGGAAAGTTCATATTGTATTTGTAACTAGGGTATAGCTAGATGTATGAAACTGTTCATTCTGAACGCTAATCGTTTGTCTGCATAATGCAAATTTGCATTATTTATTTATATCCCATCTTTATTATTTTTACAAATAATTTGGGTGGCAAACTTACCATATCAAAGTTTGGGGGAAAACTTACCTTCCTCTTATTTTCTCCACAATAACTCTGTGATATGGGTTGGACTGGGACAGTGACTTTAGGATTGGCCCAAAGTCACCCAATTGGCTTTAATGGCTAACGTGGGACTTGAACTCATGATCTCTTGCTTTTTAGTCAGATTTTAACCATTATGTCAATTTTGTTTTGGCCCATACTCAGAATTTACATTTACATTTTTGCTTCTTTCTTTTAAATTTACTTTCTAACATTACTTGATATTCATTACAGCCTCTCCTCCTTCCTTTCAGGAAATGGACATCAGAATATTATTTTATTTTGGTGGAGACCTTCATGGCCAGTATTAGTTGGGCAGTATTGGGCTTCAGTATTTAGTGCTCATGGTCTAGGCAAAGATTTCATGAACTTTGCCACCAACTGTGGCTGACATCTTCAGAGGCAAGGATGTCTACTATGCTATGCAGATTGACTAGTTTTATGTCTGAGTGTGCAGGACTGACTAGTTTCTTGCCAGGTGACCCAGGACTTTACAGGCTCCCAACTGCTTTCTTTTCCATGGACATTCCCATTTTTTGAAGCCTCTTCTGTTGTTTCTCCCTTGTATCTTGCCATCTGATTCATCCACTGAAAGACCAGTTGAATTTTAAAAAGAGAGAACGAAAACAGCAAAGTTTAGCATTTTCCTCATCACATGGACTAGAATGGAAAGGTGGCAAAATTCTTCACTAATTCTTTTTAAAGTCTATTATTTCACTGTTACAATGTGAAATAGTGTAGTGTATGCATAATGCTCCAGTGAACCTGTATATAAAAACATTAACAAATCTGGTCTTTTCCCATGGCACCACTGTACCTGCTGTTACAACAACAACAACAATGTAAAAAGGTTCACTGTTCACTAGTCCACCAGCCCAAGATGAAATGGCTATGGAAGACAGTAACTGGAGGAAGGTCTATTGTATAGTGTACAATAGGCAACTGAATGAAAAGTGTTTGCTTACAATGAAATGATACAACAGTTGGAACCACTTAATCTGACCTACATTGGAAAACTTTGCTTTTGGTATGTAACAGGAAAACACAGGTGAAGTTGACTTCCGGTGGCTAGAGCAGAGTATGATCTTATCCATTCTTGTCCTTAAGAAAGAGTTAATGGACTGTACTTATTGCATGAGAGAACTTGTTATATGGATCACCCTTAAACATTTTAAAATGTGTAACTAATAGTTGCCTAAAGTGACACTGTTTACATAGATGGCTTACTTTACACATGGAATGGTCCTTATATTCTTGTAATAGTTTGGCAAATGCACACCTTTTTCTGAGAATGCAATAAATGAGAGACTGGAAGCTTTAAAGCTGCAAAGAAAAGTCGAAAACCTAAGCAAGTGCTAGTTGTCTGGCAAGGCAGAAAACAGTGTATGGAAAAATGAAGGAAAATTTGAAATAATGGATACATTAATGAAACTTAACTAAGAATTCAACAAAACGCCAAATAAAAAATAAGACATATCATTGAAGTCAGCCTCTATTTTGCCTACATCATATGACAGTTAGTATACCATTTAAACATTTTATGATTAAACAATTTCTAAAAGATTAGTCAATACATGTGGGAAGGAAGGCTTACTTTAGTTCTAATAGCATCAGATACAGAAAACAGGAAAGCATTTGTTTTCATACAATGGAACCTACAGATGTCTCATCTGCAGATTTTAGACAAACAGGCATTCCATGTACAATTGCACATTATAGGATAACAGGATTATATAAGATTTCCAGGATATTTCATAGCCTGCTAAAACTTGGACAAGGGCAAAACACAAACAACTGATACCTATTCTGCTCAGTGCACTGTTCTTAATCAGCAAACCACTCAAGCTCAGGAAGAGGAAATCAATTTTCACAAGTCAAAGACTAACAACTGCAAATTTAGCCAGATTGATTCTACAATCTCTTTGCTACCTTCAGTATTTATGAGCAAATAGCTCAGAGGTTTCAATAGCAAAGAATGCATTTCAGCAAATATCTCTGATCTGTTACTAATTTTAATTCTTAAGGTCTAAGAATTTCAGCATTGTATTCTAAGTGTGGTAGAAATGTCTATGAACCTACTAAGCTAAGGAAAGGGGAAAAATCTGAGAATATTAAATCTTCTTAAGCATTTTAAAATTATTTACTGAATGTATATATTAATTTAATCCCAAAATTACAAAAATCTGAGACTTCGTGAAGCTTCCATGAAGCCTTCCATGAAGCTTTTCTGAAATAGTGCAGAGATTTCATCATGAATTAGATTCTAGGATGTCTAATGTTATTAAAATAAAATGACACAGGATTATGGTTGTCTAAAGAAATGGGAATGAAGCATGTAGAAAAAGAGGAAGAAGAGAGATAGGGATACATTTTTATGACTTACACAAAAGGAATATAAAGCATTCCACAAAACTTTCATGACCCAAGATGTAATGGCTGGAAATACTTAACATTCCAAGGAATTACAATCAAATTTTAAGTACTGTCCATTTCTTCTTGTTGAAACATTTGTAAACTTTTTTTAAATCTCCTGTTCAGAGGCACAAAGACTCACAATTTTGAGTTATCTGTCTTAGTTCTTCTTTCCAATCAAAAAACAAAGCATTATCTCTTTCTTTTTTTCCTTCTCCAGCTCCTTAGTCCCTTTACATAGTAACAATAAAATTACAACTTCACAATTTTTAAACCTTCATTAAAAGTTGAATCTTTATTTGCACTTGGCTTGGGTGCAGTACTCTCCTCCCATCAGCAGATGGCGCTGTAAAGTCAAATTTCCAGTAAGGATCAGTTCTTGAATAAACCTATCTTTGTTTGTATTAGCATTTGCAGTTTGTAAGTCCTTTTAAGTCCATCGTTCTGGCATCTTTAAGAATGCCTATTCATTTCAAAACGAAGGTTCAATTGTCTGCTTTTTAAAGCCTTTTGATCTTTCCCTTTAAATCTCCTTCTGTCTCTGCTTCAGGCTTTTTTTTCCCTCCGGGTTCTTTTCACCACTTAAACAACAATTAAGGCATATCAGGCAGCCTTCTTGTAAAATAGCCTCTCGGGGTTTGGATTCAGCAAAAAGTTCCACAGCTGAATGCAGCTTCTCTTCTCCTCCAGTCTTAGGTGGTAGGTGGCTCGGTTATTGTCCTGGTCTTTGTGGCAGCCATTTCTGACCGCCTCTTTGTCCCACCTTGGCTGAGGGGACTTTCAGCCCAGGGATCCTCCGGTGGAGTTGCGATCTCCCTCTGACCACTCCGGGCGCCCTCTTCACTCCGCCGCTCCTACAAAGCGGCGTTAGACTCCATACAGAGCCCACAAGCGGGGGACCAGATCGGAGCTATCCTTTCTCTCTGCTGCCTCTGACCAGGATGGAAACTGGAAGCCCGAATGAAATATTGATTGCAGGCATTAAGAAAAAAGAAAAATTTCAGAAAGCAGCATCTAACTTGGCTGATCTCATAAACTAAGCAGATAGTACTTGGATCAAGGAATCATTTGAAAATCTGATGCTTGACTAGGACATTGAAAAATCATCTCAATAAAAAAAGCAATGTCAAACCACTTCCACCATATTGCCAAGAAATCTGTTAAGGCAGAGTCATCAGGAGTTGAACTCTGTTTAAGTGCATGTTTAGCTTTTCACCTAAAAAAAAGCAATTGCAGGTATTTGTTTCTTTTAATATAATTTTGCAACATAACATGAGTAATCCTTTTCCTGTATAGCACATTGTCTTCCTGAAGGTGAACAGGCTGCCAATTCACAAAGATTTGTTAATCCTGAAACAAACAAGTTGATACATAGTTCCTGTGTTTAAAAAAATGTTTTAAGATTATATTATACTGCTGATTAAAGTTCCTAAAAGGAATCTAAAACAAGACATCATAAGGCTAAGGTTAAAGAAATTCTGTATAATATTTACATTTCAAGGAGGTCAATGTTCAACAGATTTTTTTTTCTAGAAGACAATAGTAAATGAAAAAGAAAAGTCCTTACTTATTTCCATCATTAAATACGTCTGTGATATTTCACTGAGTAAAGACATTTGTTCAAAAAGCTTATTGTAAAATGCATGTGTATCAATTATCAAGATTTCTAAAATAATATGCATGTGAAATTGCACTTTACAAGAAAGATACAAACACAATGAAAATCCTTTGTTTGTAGACATGGCATACATGTTCAACAATATTACTGGTTTTCCCTCTTTGTTTAGATGCACCAAACTGGTTTATTTCACAAAGCTGCACCATGATCAGGCTCCTAAGACAACTTTTTTCCAGCATACAGAAAGTGTCAAAACATAATACATAGATGATAGATGACAGATA